>UFQX01000156.1:257056-419281 GCA_900497675.1 Arapaima gigas | reverse complement strand
AAAAAAAAAAAAAAAAAAAAAAAAAAAAACACACTACCTCTGAGCTCAAGAGAAACTCCGACACCCATCTTCAGGATCTTTTCCCAAAGTGTCTCAAGAGCAGTTAGAACAGAGGCTGAGGGAAGGTTACCTTTATGTGTAAAATGGCTGTACCAGGGGGATGAGCATCAGTGATGGTCCTGAGCAGCTTGCCATTGGCCAGGTCCCACATTGTGATCTAGGCAAATGGTATCAATCACTCCAGCTACCACAGAGAGTCCATCTTCACTATTTTAGATATTGGGTCATATGGACTGGCCAAAAGATATTGACTGTATAGCCTCCTTTATCAATCAGACAGTGTTCCAGATTCTGAAATTTATCTTTTGTAGTGAGAGCAAAAAGCACACATAAGTAACTGTAGCAGCTTAAGTTTACATGGAAACACAATTTACCTGTCCTTTGGCAAAGCCACAGAGCAGTCGTGTGCAGTCATGGTTGATGCTGAGGGCTGACACAGCACCATACTCGGCTCCCTCGGCCACACTGCCCAGACAAAGCCTCAGTGCCTGGTTCATGTCTGGGGTGTACACAAGATCCCATCAGAAATTTGCACAGCCTACATTTACCTTCACAAAAATTAGCAGACCTTGTGGAGCAAACAACCCACTGTCTATGAGCAGGGTAACCTAATCTTGTCTCCAGGGGGAGCATCATATTCCACCATTAATTAAGGTTTTCCTGGCTTTTTACCCAGGGGCCTAGTCTTGACAATCTGTTCCAATCCAAATGGTGACGCTAGAATGGTCTTGGAGACTCTCTTTCCATAGGAACTGGATAGTTTACTTTGGTCTTGGAGATTCCTTTTCCAACAGAAAAGATGGTAGTCTAGTTTGGTTTTGAAGATCCTGCTTACCCTACAGTAGAACAGGTTACCCTAGTCTGCTGCTACTTCTTATTCTGCAGAGGAACATGGAACTGTACTGTAGTTTTGGGGACCTCTTTTTATCATACTGAAAACCAGTGTAAATTAGCCTTGTCTTGGGGGATCCCTTATTACCATACAGAACAACAGGATAGCATAACCTTGTCCCATTGACTCTGTCGTAGACAAGGAAAAGCAGAGTAGAATTGTCTCATCTTTCATCCTCTTTTGAACCCTATACAGAAGAACAAGAAGGAACCCTAGTCCAGTCTAGGGGACCACTTCCTCCCCTAGGGAAGACCAAGCTACCTTAGCCTATAGTACAGGATACATAATTTTAAAAAGGTAACCTACTCTGTAGCTTAGAACAACAACCCTAATCTGTGTCTGTATTCCTTTTTTTAGTAATGTGCTTCATTTGGGATGAAAGGTAGCTGACAGTCTTATCTATGAGACTTTGCTCAACTTCTCCAGAAATGATAAATTTAAGCAGAAGTCTTGAGAACTTTATAAACATTGTGGTGCTCTCCAAAGAACAGTTTAGCTAAGTGTTACAACTGTCTTTGGTACCAAGACTAAAAGACAAGAACCAGCACTAGTCTGCTACCAGGGACGTATTCTATCCTTCTCTCACACAGAGGCTGAAAGCAATTGAGTCAAAGATCTGCTTATGGGATTCGTGTTTGATTTCAGCATTTTCATCTCAACTAAATGAGATTCAAATTCTCCATCTCTGCATTGCCAGCAGCAAGTAGAGTTGAGGACACTGGCTCTGAGCTCTGAGGGATAAAGACACAGCACCCCATAATTCCTGCTGGGTTCGTAAATTACCAAAATCACCATGACCAAAGTAAAAAAAAAACTTTTAAAAAAAAAAACATTTTTTCATTATTCCTCTGCAAGGTTTTATGCTCTCCAATGATACCTTTGGACTGAAGGCAGTTGATTTCAAAGAATACTATTTTTCTCCAAGCACAGCTAGGACAGGTGAGACTGCTAAGCTGGCAATATAGAATATGTTTCACTACAAGCATGGCAACCACAAGACCAAGCTCATGCTGACAAAGGAGTTCAGCCAATGTCTCAGCCAGTTCCCTTCATACAGAACAGCAAACTTGAACATGCTAGCGATCACAAACATGGCTCATGGTAGTGGGAACAACAAGAAGGTAACTGTACCTTTTCCTGTTTGTCCCAAGTCAGGGTGGAGGAGCAATCAAACAAAAACAACATAAAATAAAATGCTTTTTGAGACAATGGTTCCTGCCATAATAAAAGAAACCACTTTTTCATACAAAACACATTCATAAAAACCTAATTAACATCCATAATATTTACTTTGTGTGAATTTACACAAAATAAAAAATGATTTCACAGAGGAAAAATAATGCTCTTCAACATACCTAAAGTCTTTTCTTTCAATTACATCCTTTGTAATGTAAATCAGACTCCTTAAAACTAAGTCTATGTATGATGGGAAAGGGCCTCATAACTGAAAAATCCAACTCATAACACTGAAGTCAATCAGGAGTTCATCTTGAGTGAATACTCAACTTACCGAACACCAAAGCTAGTCCATGGGAGGTTCCCACAGCAATGACATTGGAAACTGTCTACAAAACAAGGAAAGAAGTGAATGATTACAAGAAAAAAATTTAATTATTGTATAAAATGCAACTCTTTGGGGACTAAAATCTTTGTTCCTTACTAAAGCAGTAGGCAATCCAGCATCAACTTTGTCCTACATCAGAAAAGATAAAAAACATAATAAGCAACAGACAAGACCGTCAGTATCTTCCATGGGACCATTACAATCAAAATACTTGAAAATTGGCCATTTTTGTGTACAACAAATGAGCAGTGTAGGGAGAAAGAATCAGAGTTGGAGCTGATTGATCAAGACTCACGGCAGCAGACACCACTTGGGCTGAAATCCCCTTCAGGATGTTGTGCCGGAGCACAGATCCATGGACAGTAGCACTGTGCTCCAAAGGTCGTGGCTTCCTCCTGCATGAATAAAGGGTGATGACTCACTAGTGCACAGAATGGAGCCTTTGTTCAAATGCTGACAAAAAAATGTGTAAAATTCAATGTACTCCTGCAGCTATTATGATAGAGAAACTCAAAAAAACTAGTCACATAGACCTACATAGTTAAAGAAATGTTACAAAAACAGTTAGACAGGTGAGGCGAGTGAGGCAAGGGGAACCAGCCATCCCTCATTGAGAAGCTGCTCACAGGCCTGGTGGATCTGTTGACAGACACCTGGGTGCATCGTACCGCTTGTGGTGGGAACGTTCGCCACTGTCAGAGCTGCCAAGAGACAGCGTCTCACAGGAGTGGGTGTCCATATTCTCTGTGCCCAGCAGACATGTGTCCTCAAGGATGAAGGGCTCATCTTCATCCTCCGGCTGAAACATATGGGAGCTGTGTTACGGCTGCAGGTCCCTATATCAGCAAGGTTACCAGGGTAAACTGTTGGCTGCTCATATTTCTGGAGCCTTAAAGAAAGGGCCAAACCTCATTGAGGATGCTCTCTAGCGTGGGTGGGGTGTCCACCTGGGGGATGTCAAATTCTTTGTCATCAATCTACAACAAAAGAGTAACATTGCAATCAGACTGACATGCAACAGAGGTGCTGCTGCAGGACAAGACGGTGTGCAGTCACAGGTTGCAGTGACACACTGCAGCCCACACCATGACTGCACCTTCAGTTAAATGAATAAATGGACAAAACAGCAAATAACTGCCTGTTTAACAGGGGAAAAGGCAGTGCGGGTAGAATAATGATTCATTCTCTCTCTCACAAAGACACACACACCGCGACCATTACTTGGTGTACTGAATGACTGTATTTGCTCTCTGTGCTCGCCCTGCAGTACACGACAGCCTTAGAAGTAAATACTGTACGAACTGTAATGAACTTTCTGCAAGGACAGAAAATAAAGACCGAGATGAGAGGATCCGCGGACATCGATGAGAAATAAAGGTAAATATACAGCCCGTCGGGCCTCGCAGGCGGGCTCTCACCGCCTCCACATCGGCTAGATTCAGCTGCGAGGAGGCCGACACCAAACTGCGGGTGTCTGGAGAGTCAGACATGACGGCAAGAGCGACAAAAATCCACACGAGCTTGTCCGCACCATCACAGGAACAGCACAGACTCCTGACACTATCTCGGACTTCCTGTTTTACTGGGAAGTGACGCACGCAACCACGCCCACCCAGCGCGTGACAAGAAGTACTACAGTTCCGCAGCAGCGTTCCTTCGCCTCTCTTACTGTTCCGATCAAACACTGATTTTCTCACATGTTTATATTATAAATACTTGCATTTGTTTTACACGGTTCCCACTCTTCAGCTGTTTTCACGGTAATGAGAAGACAAGAAAACGCCTGGCCAGAAAAGAAAACGCCTAACCATAAGGTTGCTTAGCAACGAGGCTGCCTAGCAACAGCGGCTCCTACACAGAGCCGAGTCTCATTCAGGTGTTTCAGACCCTCGAACACACGTTCGCATGATGCGCGTGTGTACTACAGTTGTGTGAATTCGGGTGACGAAGTCGAGTGGTTGTGAACATCAGACCCCACTGGGTGTGACTTTCTGCTTCTAAGGGGACTTGCGGAATGGCGGGGAAAAAGAAGGAAATAAAGCTGCAGGTATGCTGGAGATCACACTTGTACCTGCTGCTGTAACAGGGGGCCCCGTATTACGGCTAGGCAAAACGTTTGACTGCAGCTCGTCTACAGGTGGCGCTCACTAACCAGGAGCAGTGGGACACCATGCTGGCGACCACAGGACTAACAGGTGAGTAAGGAGTAAAGAAGTGCCTCAGGAAGCCCATACACTGTCATACATACATACAAAGTGTGTGTGGAAATGCCACCAGGTCAAATCCAGGTTTTGTGAGGGCACTGGCAAAGTTTCCAAGGCAAGGAGGAATGGAAGTGGTTTGTCAGCGCCTTCTTCAATGCATGTGCAAACACAGGGGATCATGCAAACTCCACACTAGGCAAGCAGTCCAGGAGCTGTGAGGCACTAGCTCAACCTGCTATGCCACCACATCCCCTATTATATAGTGGGGTAATGAATTTTAGATGCCTCTACAGACAGTTGTAAGTGATTTACTTGGATATTTATTTATCAAACTTTTCATCTCTAAAGCAGATTAGAATGATTTATCTTAGGGCACCATTCTTCTTTTACTAGAAGTTATTTCTACTGGCTTCTTGCAATGCCCAAGATTTTGTCTGCTATTATTTTTATTCATACTGTATATATAACAGACTTTTTCGAGTGGTTGCTTTGATGTCTCATCTCTCTTAACAGTTATTAATATTACTGCCTTCAGGAACAATTTTGTAATGAGTTGCATTCAGGTTTTCACACTCACATACTGAAAGTCTGATTTAAGCTGTGGCCTCACTGCACCACCCTGAATGTACTTTCTACCCTTTAATTTACGGCAACAAACACCTGCACCTTGCACCTGACTATAATGAACTGTTTCTAATTTTTATTTAAAAGTCCCATTATCATAGTGCTGTTATGTTGGATGATATCTGACAGTTGGCCTGAGGGACCTGGTGCTCCTATTGGCATTTGCAAACAATGAGTTTGTTGTCCCTCTACTGGTGAGTGCTGGAGAGGGGAGCTCCACTAAAGCTCTACTGTCCTGCAGTGGTGGATGTCCATCAGCAGTGGTGTGGCCCCTGTCAAGCCGTCCTCAGTCTCTTCCGCAAGATCAAGAATGAGCTGGGTGATGACCTGCTGCACTTTGCCACGGTGAGCAGCTCCCGGTGTGTGCTAAACTGATGCATAAAGCCAGGGGGTCTTTTAACCTGTAGATCCAGTGCTGGTGTCCTGTCCACTGCTGACCCCCACTGTGTCTTTACCCTCTTGATGTCCCAGGCAGAAGCAGACAACATTGACTCCTTGAGGGGATACAGAGGGAGCTGTGAACCTTCCTTTCTGTTCTATGCTGTAAGTGCTATGCGAGGGTTTAAACAGCACCCCCGACATCTAATCAGCAGTAATATTAATCATACAACATTTGAACGCTAAAAGGAATTTGACTCAGTGAACCTCTCCTGTCTGTTTCAAGAGGGTTCTGTGTTTGAACTGTTTGTTGATTTGGTTTTGGGGGGTACATGGTGTTTGACACTGCAGAGGGCGTCAAACCTGGGAGGGTGATTGTGTGTTGCATCCTCAGGGTGGAGAGCTGGTTGGGGTGCTGCGCGGGGCCAATGGACCCCTCCTGCAGAAGATGATAGTGGAAGAACTGGCTCAGGAGAAGAAGGTGCTAACCGAGGGAGTGGAACGAAAGCTGGTGAGGTCAGACACACAAACTCACATGCCCACAAGACTGCGCACAGACATACACTTACATTCCTTCATGGTCCCCCAGGTGAAAGATGAGGCACTCTCGGATAAAACAGAAATCGAGACTACAGAGGGCAAGAAACCTGAGGATGAAGTGCTGGGTACAGTTCTCCTGGACTCTAATGTGAATCTTATGTGATAAGTCATGACAATGGAGCCTAATTTTTTTTGTGATTTGCTGCAGTTCCTGCTGGGAAACCGTTCACTGTTGCTGTCATTAAGCCGGACGCTGTGGCTCACGGCAAAGCCACTGAGATCATCATGAAGGTAAGGTTGGGCGATCAGGCTCACAATGGTGGCGTTTCTGAGGCAGCCCATAGAGGCCCCTACTGATGCGTGACAGCATAATGCTCTCCAGGTGCAGGATGCAGGATTTGAAATCCTGGCTCAGGAGGAGCGCACACTGACCAGGGCCGAGACCGAGCAACTCTACCAGCACAGGGCCACCGAGGTACAGCTGGGGGTGCTGCAGTTGAGGGAGGGGAGAGGTGATTTTGTGCTGAGTTGTGTGACCAATTTGTGCTCATCAACAGCCCTACTTTGAGGAGCTCGTCCAGTTCATGTCCAGCGGGCCCTGCCTCGCGCTGCTTGTTTCTCGACTGGAGAAGCTGGGTGATGTCATCCACTCTCTGCGGCAGTTCATTGGGCCGACAAACACGGAGGAAGCCAGAAAGAATTTTCCCAACAGGTAGGTGTGGTCAGCAGGGGTCTGCTAAACTAGGTGTTCTCCCTGGGAACAGTTCCATTTACACGTATTCCATGGCATTCCTGAAGGATAAAAGAGGTATAACAGTATATGTAGAATAAATATAGAATGCATGTGTGATATGTGGAATATTGTGTTTGAAAGACGCAATACGTGTGGAATGTATGTTTCTTTCTCACGCTTCTCCTCTCCATCCCTTGCCCTATCAGTTTGCGGGCACAGTTCGGCACTGACGCCCCCCACAGTGCCATCTATAGCAGCGCTGACCAACAGCAGGCCAGCAGGGACCTCGATTTTTTCTTCCCCATGTCCAGAAGCTCCTTCTCTCTCATTGACTACGGAGCAGGGGAGGGCGCTGTCGAGCGCACCCTGGCGCTCATCTTCCCTCTGCTGCCCCGAGAGAGCAGAGGTGGTTGAGTCCTCAGTACCGCAGCTGCACCTTTTAGAACCATGCAAAATAAGGATATAATTAAGGGCTTTGCAACATTATGTGTCTTATTAATAATTATGAATAATAATTCACTTGTGTTTTTTTCAACACGCATGGCTCCACAGAGGAGATCCTCCAGCGCATCCTTGATGCTGGTTACAGCATCGTCATGGAAAGGGAGGCAGAGCTCACAGAAGAGGAAGTACGGTTGTTTTACAGGAAGGAGCTGGAGGAGGACTACTTCCCTTCTCTCCTGAAAAGCATGACGAGGTAAGCGCTCAGGCCACAGTGGTAGGTACCATGATACATGCTGTGTGTCCCATCTTAAAACCCACAGCACTTCCTGGTGTTTGTGTCCAGCGGACCCGTGTTGGTGCTTATCCTCGTTGGAGTAGCAGCCATTCAGTGGTGGAGCACAATGGTGGGCCCAAAGCATGTGGACCAGGCTCAGATTGACACCCCCAATAGGTGTGTGGAGGCATTTCCGGCTGTGCTGTGAACCGCCAATCGGTGCCTCTGACTGAGTCCTAACTGGACCTTGTTTGTGGGTGGGGTTTTTGCAGCCTAGGAGTCCAGTTTGCAGTGGCTGGTGAAGCCCTAGTCCAGCTTCACGCGAGCCGCAGTGTTCAGGATGCCGAGCGCGAGATCCACATCTTGTTCCCACCAGAGCAGACACTGGCCTTTATCAAACCTGATGCCATGCAGGAACACAAAGGTGTGCCCACTTGCCAGTGTCATACACATGGCTGCTGCTGTGTCCGTCTACCCTGAGGTGACAGTCGGAGGAAAACCCAGGTTGAACAATGTATAGTGTTATATGAAAATGCTGAGGTGCAACATCCTCCACAGAGAAGATTCTGGAGGAGATCCAGCGCAGCGGATTCACCATTGTCCAAGTGAAGGAGATTGTCTTGACCGCCAGCATGGCCAGACTGCTGTACCGGGGCCTGGAAGAGCAGCCCTTCTTCAATATGCTCGTCAGGTTCCTGTGCAGGTGAGACACACCTGTTTTCACCACTGTCATCGGTTCTACCCCTTCCAAAATCAGCATAGTCCTTTTTTACTGTCCCAGTGTCATGAGTGCACTGGCGTTGTGAGTTTTTGGATTTTCAGACACAGACATATTCCAGTTTATGTGTTAACTTTCAATTCCTTTTTGTCCATTGATCTTTTTTCTAAAATTTCTGCAACAAATGTAACCTGTATTTACTCACTGAGCCAATAGATGGCAGTAAAGAGCCAATCAGAAAAGCAATGTCGGACCTACTTAATGATAGGATAGGATAAGACTTTATTAATCCCCACAGGGAAATTTGCCTGTACAGCAGCTGGACATGGAGGATGCAAAACAAAGTGTGAGATAAATAAATGACCGATAAATACAGTGTAATTGTTGATGGGTCCTTATATGGCATTGTAAAGGTGGATGGCTGTTGGTAAGAAGGATGCGCAGAAGTACTTTTTAGTGCACCTAGGTTGAATAACCTGGTGGCTAAAAGAACTTGTGCTGCTCAGTTCTTTTGGGGGCCAATGTCCATGATGGACTGTAGTTTCCTCCTTGTCCTGGCCTTTGCCACAGTCTCCATCGAATCAGGGTTCTGACCCATAACAAAACCTGCTTTCCTTATGTGTCCGTTGAGTCTGTGCCTCTCACCAGAAGGGATGTCCCCCCTCAGCCCATGACAGCATAAAATATCACACTGATGACTGCAGTCTGAAAGAACATGTGGATGATGTTGCTCGACGCATTAATTCAGCTCACTTCAACAGTGTTTACAGCCCATGTCTGGTGTTCCTGGCTCAGTGGTTAATAAGCTGGCAAATGTTTATGAATCTGTCAACAATCATCATTGAGCACCGACTCTCTACATAGTTGCTGTTATAATGTAGCCACTGAAAAGGTCAATAACTGTTTATTGGTTGTTGGCTTTCATTTCCTTTGAGTTGTACATCATTTAGACATCATTTAGGAGAAAAGCAATGGCTAAATCAATAAATGAAAGTGTAAAGTTTATATATGATATATATTAAATAAATAAATAAATAAATAAATAAATAAAAATTATTAATTATAGATTAAATAAGATTTTTTTCTATAAATTACATTTAATTTAAACATAGCTTAAAGTTAATAAAACACTTAAAAGCTGTACAAAATGTTCAGTATATAGCTATATCTGAGATTTTTACAGAACCCAACCAGCAAATAAATTGCGGGGCATCTGTATTCTAGCTTTGATTGAGAGAGTAGAGAGATTAAGTTCAGTTACAAATTAAGTTATGAACAGACTTCCAATCCCAGTAGTGTTTGTAATTTGAGATGCTGCTGTATGTGTACAGTAAAGTACAGGTTCTTATCCTCCTCCTCTGTGCCTGTGTATGGCAGTGGGCCCAGCCTGGCAATAGTGTTGAGCCGGTACAATGCTGTGGAGGAGTGGCGGATCATGATGGGTCCCACAAACCCCAGCCAGGCCAAAGAGACAGCACCAAATTCTCTGAGAGCGCGATTCTCCAAGGACATCCTGCAGAATGCCGTGCATGGCTCTTCCAACGCACAAAGGGCCAGAGAAGAGATCCATGCTCTGTTCCAGGAGTCACTTGAAAAGAACGGTAGTAATGCCAGAACCACCAGGGTGATGTAGGCACGAGCCAGCTCACAGATGCTCAACCTGTTAACTGTGTGGTCTTCAGGAACAGGTGGTGAGGCGGACCAGGAGAGCAGAGAGCTGAGTGGAGCTGCCTCTGAAGGGGACACCATGACGTTGGCAACGGAAGGGTCTGCTGACAGTAAGGAGCACAAGTTTCACACTCTTCATATATGATTCCTCAGTAGTGTTACCTCATCTTACCATGGTACTGTGTTCTTGAGAAATCCTTCAGAAGGCATCATTACCATAAGGTTCAATGGTTAACGTTGTGTTCCCAATGGCCAAAATTTACGCCCATTTATGCTAAAATATCACCAAACCCCCTTAAAATGGGCAGTTACTTTAGTAAACATTGCTTATCATAACACAGCAATTTGCCTTTATTAAAAAAGGTTTTATTGTTTATTGTCTACCTGCTCTTGTTAAGCTCTTTCACACCTACTAGTGTACTATACATTTAAAGTGTGAATTTTCTCCCACAGTCCAGAGACGTATGTTTCATTTGTACTGGTCATCCTGAATTGTGTGGTGTGTGTGTGTGAGTCATTGCTATACTGTATAAATGACTGTAGCCAGTTTACTGTAGTTTACTTAGCAGGATGGGTCACCTTGGATAAAGGTATCAGTTGAAAACTAGTTAATAATCAGTATAACTTGATTTTGAGAAAAGCTTCTGCTAAATGAATAAATGGAAACATAAATGCCTCGCCACACAGTTGCTGGAAGCTGTGTGAAATCTGTCACTGTAAATGCAAGGAAATGCATCATATGTCAGTGTTAAGTGAAAATACTTGTAAATTATGATAACTCCACTGGGCATATGTCACTGATCTGCAGCTCAAGAAGGTGGTAAGAATGAGCAACATTTCCAGCTGGTCTCAATGCAGACTGTATAAATGGCAGAACAAGGCTAACAATGTTTGTGTTCATGTTAGTTACGTTCATATTTATACTGCAGAGAAACACATAAGTGGCTCCACCTCAGCAGATTTTTCTGGAACTACCTGATGTTTTCACTCATCATTTCTCTGATATGTTCTGAACAAGGTGCAGCACCCTGACCTGAGGACCTGGACACCCCATAGCCAAAGCTACACCTGAGGGAAAAAACAGGAATCCACCTCATCATGATACTGCTCTATTCCTTGAAGTAATGTTACCTCAGTGTTCCACAACCTGCTGGTCACAGCAACTGCAATAAAATGTTGTTTTCAAGCAAGTCCAGCTCATAATTGACAAGGACACATTAAACAAGTCTAGTGATGTATAGCTAGAGACTGGGACACTCTGAGATACACCAATAATCCAATAATTAATTTTGCAGAATTCACATAATGAACCCTTGAACAAGAATTTGTACATATGAGCTTGTTATTCATATGAGCCATAGATTTTGACTGATTAAAGAACACAAACATTTTAATGAATTAAATTAGTAATTGGGTCTCAGCCAATGTGAGTGGCTTCATACGCATTTCTATATAAAGCACAGTCTCTGCTCTTTATGCAGCTGTGTTTTTCAAGCCACAGACCCTAAGTGAGGTTTTTGCATTGTTGAGTTCAATAAATACTGAAAAGGCCACTTACTATCTTGAAAATGTATACTTTGGTCAGAAATAAAACTTGGAAACATGCACCTAGTTGTGTCATGCAGGATGTAATAACTGAGTGGCCTGACTATGACATTGACATGCTTTCCCCACACATCAGTGACGTGTACTAAATGCAACAAGTTTAAAGGTAAAATGTTGGTAATATATCATGTTTTACTCTCTGCACATCACTGGGGCTGGAGCACGCCACTCTGCGGCATCTTCATGTTTGGCCTTGTGCTAGAGGCATGACTTGAACTGTAAGTTTGTGGTCCTTAATTTTGGATTAAAAGGTGCCCAGAGCAGCTCCGATACCCTTCACATTCAAGTCTTCACCGTCTGGCTGCCAGTGGCTATTGAGAAATAACTTACTGTAATTACTCATCCTGAGAGAGTTCATTTTGCACTTTTCTCACCGCCAGTTCTCATCTGGTGGAATTAGTGCTTTGTCAGGATCATGTCTACAATCATACATCTACAATCATACCTCTGTTTGACATCCTAATTAAACATTTTATTGAAAAACACAACCACATTAAAATGACACGACAAAAGTAAACTTTTTTTTAAACTTAATAAATCAACCTCCACTTCAATACTCTGTTTTCTGCAGGTTTCTTTAATGCAAAGACTCATTGCAGAAGTCGTCCGCAGTACAATTTTTCTTGCAGGAATTTTCTGACTCGCCATTTCCTGCCTATTCAGAAGTATTTCCTGTGTCCCTCTGTTCCCATGCACTGGCTGCTCTCAGCAGGGCCTCTTCATCCACAATGTCCTCCTCGCTGAAGGATCTCTGGAACATCTCAGTGATTGTCCGCTGCTGAGGCTCCTGTTCCTCAGAACAGACACACAACCCATGTATTGGCACAGAGGACCCATAAATGATAGCTGTAAGACTGTGCGCGTGCACGACAGTGTGTGAGAGTGAGAAGGCACACCTTGGAATAGAAATGAGCCAATTCAGCACTTTCTGAAAGGTTGGACTCAGAGAGCCCAGCTTGCTTCAGCACATCCATCTTCTCCTGGATCATGGGCCTGAAAGGAGCAGAGGGGTGCATGTGGCCACAAGTCCATAGAGACCACAAAAACACAAACTACTGTGGAAGAGGGGTATTACCATAGGTAGTCATCAGCAGTGCCTTTAGCTACCAGGTAGTGGATGTCCACACTGCTTGTCTGACCAATGCGATGGACTCTGTCCTCTGCCTGTATCAACACCTGCAGGACAGAAGGGAGATGGGAGGTTTGACACTGCAGATAGGTGTGACATTGTTGCATGAAGCAGCATGGAGCATGCAGACCTTACCCCTGGGTTCCAGAAGAGTTCAGCAAACACGACCAGGGCAGCCGAATGCAGTGTTATGCCCATGTTGGCTGCTGTGATGGACAGCACTGCCACACATCTGCTCTCAGAGAACTGGAACCTGTGGCAGAGTGCCTGGCGCTCTGCTGAGGGAGTGGAGCCATCAATCCGGATGTAGGTGATACCCTGTCAAGACCCAAGTAAGGACGGGTGGGAAAAGTACATCAGTCTATGTCGAGAAGGAGTGGGTCTTTTCAGGTGGAAGATGTGTGTTCAGTGGGATTCTCAGTCTGGCACCCTCACCTTCTCTGCCAGCTCCCTGCTGAGAGCATCCAGCATGAGCTTGTGGTGAGCAAAGACCAGGAACTTGTCCCTGCCACACTCCAGCAGTTCCAGGATGTACTCTCTGAGGGTTACACAACCAGGCAGCTTCTGATGACGTAAAATCAACCAGCAAACTGACAGTCAACCACTGCCCCCCCCAACATTGTCCTCATGAAGCTAGACTCACGTTACAGCACGAATCTTTGCCTCTGCAGTGTGGTTGAAATACACAAGAAGAGCCTCTTTCTCTCGTAGTTTCTGCAAGCAGAAGAAGGCAAGAGTCCTCTTTCCATTAGCAAGATCAAATCGGACTTCAAATATGTATTGTAATGTAATATCTAATTAGGTTTTCAGACATTTTTTTTTAAATTTATCTACTCAGTCATTCAGTCACTGATTTAGTTAGTTATAGCCACTTGTGCTAATGCAGGCTCAGCAGTGAATCCAAAAAAAAAAAAAAAAAAAAAAAACAACTGTTGTATCTGAATACAGCATGATAACAGCCTTGTTTATCAAACCCTTGTCCCACCAATACAACTCCCTAGGAGTTGAGTTAGAACCCACTTTCCAGTGGGGGCCACAGGTTCACAGCTACGTACGTTCCGGTGGCTACTGGTCAGCTCCTTGGCGGCAGCGCCGAGTGCGGCTTTAATGTGGGTGTTTGCTCCATCTATCGTCACGGTAACCACCTTGCGCAGCTTGGATGGCAGCTGTGAGAGTACCTCAGACTTGAGGCGGCGGAGCATTATGGACTCCTCCAGCAGCAGCCTGAGCTCCATCAAGTTAGAGGAGCCCGAGTAGTCCCACCCCCAAGGCATCTAGGAACCGAGAAAGGGAGACGTGACACCAGGAAGGACAGCAAGGTAGGTGCACAAACTGGGAAACAGATAAAGGGACTGCTGGCTATGCTTACCTGCTTGGCATCACAGTAGCGCAGCCCAAAGTCATGGAAACGGGGAAAGAAAGTGGGTCTTACAGCTGCAATCTGACTGTACAACTCGATGGGCCGGGACATGGCTGGTGTACCCGACAACAGAATCACTCTGCGGGCAGCCTGGACGAGACAGTTGTTAGAGGGATGGCCATCCCCAAAAGCACAGGCTCACCTACGAAGGCTGATCGTACCTTCAGCAGTGGCAGGGCAGCCTTGCAGCGCGCTGTCTTCATGTTCTTCAGGAAGTGGGACTCGTCCTGAAAAGCACAACACACAGAACAGATGAAGGTGGGGTACCATCAGCAAGAGAGGTTAGTGTATTAGAGAGTGGTTAGCGGCATAATCTGCCAGGGCACAGATTAAATTATTGCAAGGGGTTTGTTGCTGAAGAGAAGGGTTAGTCTATGAGCTGGCAGAGAGAGTCAGTGATACAACTATGCCAGGCTCTGCTGTATTTAAAGGCGTTATCTCAGTTAGAGGGAGTTTGATGAAAAGGACACCATCTTACCATAATCAGCACATTGAAGGTCTTGGCAGCTGCTGGCTTCTCCACTTTACTGAGCAGGTCGTAGCTGATGATGTTGACCAGACCAGAGTGCAGGCTGTCCCTTCCTTTCAGCACCACATTGATGTTGTCAGGCTGGAGGGAAGGCAGCCATCGCAGGAACGCCTGGATGGATCAACGGGGTTTGCATCATCAAACTGGAGCCGAATCTGTCATCTACAGCTGAGAATTCACTTCGCTAACAGACAATTGGCCTGGTTCTGTCTGGTACTTCACAAAAATTGAAAGCCCACTGGTTTCATGTTTTGCCACCAGTGTCGTGGAAAGAGGTCCTTCAGTGCTGTGGAATTCCTCCCAAACTGATCTCTTTCAGAGCCATTTCTCTTGTGATTTCCTGACAGTTACATAAATTAGCCCAACACCATTTGCTCTGATTATTTATGTATTTGCTGTTTGAAAGTCACTTATATAGGCAGCTACTTGAGGGTTGTGAACTTGGTGGAATCATACAAACAAGGTGTGCTTTGACCATCTTGTGTTTGTGTACAAAGCTCTTCGCGCTGTTGACCTTTTGTTTGTTCTGTTGTGTGTAATAAAGACATAAATGACAGTTACTTATTCTTCTCAGACACTCAATGACAGAATCCCAGCACAGACTGAACTAATGTAAGCTCTGGGTTCTAATGTGCTCAAGGTCTTCAATGTTTCCCTGTGTACTTGGGTTTGGAAATCTGACATTAAGATGCTACTTACTACCTCCTGACACGTGTTAATGAGTAATGTTTTCTGTGTTTCTCCCCCATTCCTGAATTACTAACATGTGGACTAAAGTGAGAAGTATGTCTAGTTTACTTGATTTGACCTGTCCAATGAATGCGATCAACAGGTATTAGACCTTCGCCATACCAACAGGACACTGTTCACTGTTTTTTGATGGAAAAGACTGTGAGCCTGAAACCTCTCACACACATACACACACCTCTGCCCAGGTAAAGCGCATTGATGAAGGTGCTACGACCAGCAGTGGCCATTCTTGTCGGTACACGGCCGCAATGCAGATGGCCTGCACTGTCTTCCCCAACCCCATGTCGTCAGCCAGGAGCAGGCGGCCGTCCTTACAGATAGCAAAACTGCAAGCAGCAAGATACACATGCATGTACACACACCCAGGACAGGAAGAAACAAAAGTTTGTGGTCAGTCGCCCCTGTGTTGTCATCTGCCTTGCATATGTTCATGACACTAAGTGGTTGTAAGCACGATGGATACACACATTAATATGATGGGTGCGTGTGTGTCGCTATGGTGGCCTCACCTCACTCCATCGCGCTGAAAGGGCATCAGGCTGCGCGTCAGTGTGGAGTCTACACCAGACAGATCGGCTTCAGGGACTTCAGGGAGTTGAGACTGACTTCTTGTAAATTGGGGGGCAAACGCCTGGACAACAGCCCTGGGGAGAGGCTCCACCTCGACATCAGGAAGAGGGGCCAGGGCCTGCACTGTGCAGTGAGGGGGGGCATAACTTGCACAAACACACACACCAACACATATGCACCCCAGCAACTACTGCAAAGATCAGAGACTCACTTAGCTTCCCATAATCCTCCAAAAGAAAATTCCACTTTCTTGTCTTCATATCTGGGGGGGAAAAAAAAAAAACATTAGAAAGGATCAAAACCCTGTTGTAGCAAAGAAGACCTGCACTTGGCAAGCGGCACCAACTCCTCCCCACCGTAAGTCCTGGAAGGAAGTAGTTTGAAGGCACTGATGGCATCCACATGGTACGGCAGGTCCACCTCGAAGCGAGAGCGGGTGAGAAGGATGCAGTGACCACGCACCGTGGAGCTAGGTTTCTGCCAGGTCTGGCACAGGCTCAGCAGCACATCCTGAGACACAGTCGGCTTCTGCACCCCTTCTAGGCCCTTCAGTGACACAGATGCCACACCCCTTGCTGCCTCCACTGCGACAGAGTAGCCATCAGTAACCAAGTGTTTAATAGGAAACATCTATGTTGACTGATGGGGAAACAGTTACACTATATCTTCAACTCAAACATTAGAGACTAGCAGTCCATCTGCAGTTCATTTTGTTTAGAACTCCAAAGACAGAAGACAAATAATACCAGCTTCCCTCCATTTATTTGCTGGCACAGGCCTGTAAAAATCTTGGATATTACTATAATAAGCTAAAATGCTTTGCATGCCCTTTGTAACATTTTTATTAACTTTGACACATTAAAATTAATTTAAAATGACTGACAAAAATATGTTGTCTCTACAAACTATTCAGTACTGGTTGTTGGCTCATTCAAAATTGCAGTGTTCTCTGTCTTGTTACTGAGCAGTCAGGAACACTAGACAGGAGCTGAAACAATGTGGAAGTCAGTTTAGTTAAGGCAGTTCCACACTGCTGTTCTATCTGGCTGCTCTCTACTGTCGTCCTCCAAAAATAAGAGCCAGTGAATGTGATCAAACAATGACTGCCTTTAGAAAGTGTACCAACTTAGTATGGAAGAAAGATTCCTGATGTCACACTTACTGAGGTGGTGATAATCCTGTAAGCTGAAGTTCCACATCTTGGTTGCAGGGTCTGGAAGGAAGGGAAAGTAAAAAAAGTGGAGGACAGTTCAACTCAACCTACAAACATGGCTGAAGGACTGCTGTGCCATGGACTCAGGACAAAGAGCAGCACAGACCAAGACCACAAGACTGCAACTGTGTGTTAACAAGAAACTAAAACGCAGCTCACACATGCCCAGCAGTACTAGCCAAAACTGGATCACATATGCCTTCATTATCTTTTCTACTATTTCTGCAGCTTATAGATGCGACAAGCCAGTGTTGTTTAGCCATATACGGATGGCTACCATGGTGACCCACACTTACCGTACAGTCGTGACGGCATGTTTTTAAAGACAGCGATGAGCTCTGCATTGTAGCCCACCTCCACCCTGAACCGGTCAGCTGCATGGGACACACACCTGCCCTTCATCACACCAGTCTGCTGGCGGGCACTAGAGTTGGCACCACTGGGAGGTTCTCCTACATGACATCTGTGTTCTGGCTGTTTGGAGCTGCCAGCCATTACTTTTGACCCTTCAGCCAGTGGGAGGGCATCTATTACCTTTACCTGTAAAAAGAGAACAGGGAGAGATTGACCAAAAGTAATATCCAGCAATGTTGGACTGAAAGCAACACCCTGTACGCACTGAGTGACCAACAGTAATGCCTAGCAACCTGAATGAGCAACTGTAAGGTCCTGCAACTGGCACGATGTACAGAGACTGACAGCATCTGAGGTTGACCCATCCACAGTCCCTCCCACTCACCTGCTTTTGTTCAGGTGCCCCGGGGCGGCGAGTCCTTCCCGGGTTCGGCTCTGGCTCCCTCGCTGCTCTCTTCACCCCGACATGGCCTAACCGAGCGCACAGGCTTGGCGATGGAGTTGCATTGAGGGGTGGGGTGGAGGTGCATATCGGCGGAGAACCTTTGGAGACTCCGCCCTTATGCTGCGGGTCTTGCTGCAGGGCAGCGTGCGCCAACCTCTCGGCCCGCCTGGCCAATGCCTTCCGGCGGTTCTCCTCGATCCGTTGTTGTTGCTCGGCCGTCAGAGAGGTGGACATTGCGGCAGCCAGCTGGGGAAGGGAGCTGGTAGGCGACAATTAATCGAGCTGCTGATGTTCGAACCCCATGTGGTCCGATCGAAAGCATTCCGATAGCACGAATACGTCAGTGTACATCACCTTTCTGCGCCCCCAAACGAGCAGGAATACCACGACCCACACATTTTGAAAACTGCCGCCAGAAAATCGTCGACAAGCAAGCGCCCCTCTACAAGCTTTAAGTAAAAAAAAAAAACAAACAAAAAAAAAAATAAACCGCCTGAGGCAGTAGAAACCGGAAGTGACGAAAGTATGACGGATGGGAGGGGCGAGGCAGCGGAGCGCAGTGTTGATAGGTTGGTGGAACAGCGCTCTCGGGAATGACTGACGGGCATTTCAATCGCCTAAGGTTCGGTTTGACGTTTTTACAAAAAGTTAAACAAATATATTAGGACCGTATAAAGCGGTAGGATTTGTGGAATTATTAGCGAAACGCTTGGAATAGGTGGAAGCGGCAGTGAACGCTGTATTTACGCTGTTTTTGTTGTGGATTATCTGTTTTGCCACTGTAGATGAGCATCCTGGCTAATCTAAAAAATGAAAACTGAATAAACTCATAAAACTGAAATAGAAATTAAAATTCGATGCATATATAACATTTTATTTATCCCTGTCAGACGGCCACAGGCAGGCCCACTCGCAGCTGATCTTTGCGGCTTTTTGCTTTGCAGTAACTCACAGTTATGGTTCATCCTGGTCCTCGACCTTCTCCAACCAGGTGGTGCTCAGTGTACCATCTTTTCAGATGAAACATCTGAGTTTAGGGGACCAAGCGGATCCTGCTGATACTAAACTAAAAAAGTTCTGGCATCCACTGGGCCTTTGTATGTCCCTCCAGTCACTGGGTGGGTTATAAGGGTCCGCCTGCAGGGGGCAGTCTTGGCCTTGGACCCGCCGTCCTGCCTCTTAACAAAAGTTGGATGTTCTTATCTGAGCAGGGTGGTGCCCCTCACAGGGGAAGTTTTTTCCTACTGTTTACTGCATTTAGGGCTGATGGTTACATTTCAGAGCTCCCGGGGACTGGGAGTGTTTCCTGAATTTACTGTTTACAAAGATCACATGACACAGGAAGGGCAGAAAGTGGCCTCTGGGACAGAAGATACTGGTGGCTTGAAGATACAAGTGAAACAGTTCAAGTTAATGTCTGAGCATAAAGAGAGCAGGAATTACTTCAAACAGACACTTTGCACCAACTGATGAATTTGCTAGTAGCTGGTGTGTTGAGTTCCTGCAAGGTGTGTCAATGTGTGAACATCTGTAGAGAGGCACGGTTGTGAAATGCAGATTCAAAGTTTAGGATCTACAAGACATCACAAATGGAGTGTGAATTTCCCAAGGCATGTGTGGGGGGGGAGAGGGACCATCCTTGCTATCAGCATTCAGCTCCATACTCTGGTCATCGTCCTCATGGACCTGGACTCCACTCCCCCACTACTGCGTCGCTCAATGGGGTCCTCTGGTTTCTGGTTTAACAGCCTTGCATCAACCCCTCATGCTTACATAACCTTTTTCTCAGGCTCTGTTTCCAATCACGGTTACCAAGGTGATGTGAAACAGGACCAATCACAACAAATCCAATTTCAGAGCCTGATAAAAAAGCTCCACGGTGACCCTGCAAACAGCGGTCTCACACTGTGGCCTTTGCACTGTGTCCATACTTTTATTTCCTTGTTGCCTCAGTCTTCATCGGTCTCATATGGCATTTTTTGCAGTCAAGGAGCTGAACATGCCACACAGGGCTCTGCTTCAGCTCACTGCCATAGATGCCGAATAAGGACCATTCAAAGTTGGGTCCTGGGTCAAATTAATTCAAACATGTAAACAAAGTGTATAACTTGGGATACCAGTTAGGTGATTGAGTGTAACTGATGGATTTTGTCCTACCATTGATGGCTTGGTGTCCACTGGGCGGTTAGTGTTGTGGATCTCTAGTTGCATGTGACCGACTTCACAGCGTGGGTTCCCCACTCACAGGCCTCAACCAAGTGCTGCTGGACTGCAAATGTGTATCACTGCCAGATGTTTCCAGCCTAAATGAAATATCTGCTTTGAAAAGGCAGAGTGAGATCAGTGGAAAAAGCCCACAAGAGTCATCCACTTCCTGCTGGCAAATTAACTCAGGACTCTGAGGTAAAGCCAACCATATCCTCCCCATTTCCACTCCAGCTGAGGTTTTCATCAGATGGAGTTGCCCTTGGCCCACGTGGGCCTAGCGACACCTGCAATGCCCAGTATCTTACACTGAGACCCTCCCACATGGAAGCCCCACCCACATCATTCTCCAACACAAAATTTATAGCAGAAAGAGGGAAATTTTCCTTTGTTCAAGCCAGACCAGCCATTTTCCACCTTCGATGTTCCAGAGTCAGGCCGTTTACAGAACCCACGGTGCTAATCGAGCTTCCCCCAGTTAACGACAACCACATGGGTCCTGTGCGGACACTGTTCTGTACTATGCTCACAGTGGTAATAACTGAAAACAGGTAGTGATGGTCTACACAGTCCAAAAATGGGCACTAACTACCTGAACATAATGGTCTCATTTAATGAAAAATGTTAAAAACAAAAAACAAACTAAATGAAACCAGACAACAAAAGGGAATTAGCGCCTTTTGACTGTAAGCCAAACAACTAACTCTAACCCAGTTCTTCATATTTATTTAAACCCTATATTTGCAGTGTACTGCGATGGCCTGGCACCCCATCCAGGGGTAGCCATAGATGCTGGCCTGCTACAGCCCTGCTCAGGATCAAGCTGTGAACATAACAGATGAACACATATACACTGTCAATTTATTTATCTAACTTGAATTCTGCATTTCAATTATTAGACAATAGGTGGTGCAGTGTTTAAGGTCACTTTCTGACTTGCAATTTGATGGTTCCCTGTAATGCACATGAACAGAATAATTTTTTACATTGCATTCATACAGTCACTGAGCTATGATGTAGTTCAGGTCCAGCAGCTGTTACGAAGAACAGACTGACAGTGATTTTAGATGTACTGTGTATTTGCATATTCAGGTTTATGATGCATTTGGTAAATGAATGTGGTTCTTGCTCTAGTGCGCAGGGGGAGAGAGTCTACCGCGGTGCTATGGGGACCAGGCCATCAGAGAGAGAGATGGAAAGTCGCCGTCATCACATGAAAAAATAAGTTTTATGGTCACGGATGTCAGCATGAATTTACTGTTGTCTGAAATAGTGCCTGATGGTCCATTTCCAAATTGCATTAAAAAGACATTCAGTTGGGAACAAAAAAGTGGAAAAACATATTTTGCAAAAAGCAGGGTCCTTTTAGAGGGAAACACTGTTTTCCACATGATAATAGTTTATTGTAAGGGTGTAAAATTACAAATAAAGTGTACATGACTGTCGTGATCATGTGAGCAATAAATGTTGCCCCCCACGGACAGCCCACAAAATCGCCCTCGTTTCAGTGCCCGCTACAGGTCACTCTGCTGTGATCGTTCAGACAAAGGAGCCCCTGAAACAAGAGTTGAGGCTCATGCCAGAGATTCTGGAGACGGCATCCAGATATAGGTGGCGCTGTTTTTCCTCCTGGCTGCAGAGACCAAAATGTTGCCCCTCAGTCTCCCTCCCTCTCTCTGGGTTTGGCAGCTTTGCTGAAGCAACACAGATGTGAAGATCTGAGTTTCCCCCCATTCAGCACACACACACACACACACACACAAACTACACTGTGAGTTTGGAGACTAGAGGGTCCTCATTACATGTGGTCTCTCTGGACTCATCAGTCTTAGTGGTCTCTGTGGTCTCAGTTGCTCCCACACTCTGCAATGAGTTGCTCGGTCTTGTGGTTCTGTGTGGTTCTCCTTGCAGCAGAACAACATGGAGACACACGTGATTCTGGAAAAGCATCTTGACTGTTTTTCTTCTCTAAATGTTTCCAAACGCCAAAGGAAAAGCCCCAGTTTCACCACACTGTGATGCTCATTCATCACGATGCTTTAATTAAAGTGTGATGAGATGGTCTTTGTGGTTGTTTGTGTCTCTCAGAGCTGGACTGGTGGCTGTCCGAGAAGCTGCATGGAGCCTGTGAGATGACGCCGACTGCATTGCTACCATTCAGTAGCCTAGCACTTACACATCTTCCATTTTCTCACCACACATTCAACTACTTGTGAACACTATTAGCAGGAGTCTAGAAGAACTGACCGGGAAGTTGCGATGACCTTCTCTTGGCTTAGGATGGCAGGTGTGAAAAACATAAAATGCACCCTGAAATAACATCAGCTGTGACAACCAGTTTTAACAACCAAACAGCTTTAGCTTCTTCATGCTCTCTCTCTCGCTCTGCCTGCCTTGTTCTTCCCTAAGAGCATCTGCTTTGGACAATGTTGTGCCTCACCTCCCTGACGGAGGTTCTTGTTGGAGAAGCACCGCTGTGTATTTTCCGTTTAGGCCATATTGAGTGATGCAGAACACTGTGAACCCCACTGGTATTCGGGTCTCATTTAGGGACTGGAGAACATGGTACAATTAAAACAAAATGGTAAAGAATACTTTAAGGCTGGTAACAGAATAGCAAAGAAGATGGAGGAATGTGCAATGACTCATCTCACCTTATCTCCTTCCATCTCATTTCACTTCAGTTCAGCTCAACTTATCTCAGCTTAGCAGTAGGTTTTTCTACTCAGCACTAAAGATTTCAGCAAAATATGTGTAACATTCAAATGTGGTGAGGTTTAAATTGCAGATAAGTGAATGAGACAAATTCCTACACTGCAGGACTGGGAGTGCAAAACACTGTCACTGAGTTTCAGTAAAAATGTGAGAAGTGAGAAGCTTGACCGCTCCACTCGTCCCATCAGGTTCTCCATCATCTCCTCTTCCATTTCTTTATCATCCCTACCATACCCATCAGCCCACCACCTTCTCCATCATGCCCATCATTTCCATCAAGTTCTCTTGCTCCTCCTCCTGCTCCGCCTTCTCTGTGGACCTTCTCCATGTTCTCTCCGTTTCTCCTGCAGGTTCCACCGGATCCGAGTTTCCTCCCTCTCGTTTTTCCAGCTGTGCGAGGACTCGGAGCTCGTGGCCGCGATGCTCTCGGACTCTCTCGCCTTCATCATCGTCCTCCAGCTGATCATCTCGTGTTCCTTGTGGGGAGAGTCTCGCGCCCAGGTGACCAGACCCAAGTTCCAGGGTGAGTCGCGCAAAATAGACTTTTGCCGCCGGCGCTTTTCCGCTACTGCACTGAAATAACGGGGAGTCACGCTGCTCATCTCCCGCAGCATCATCTTCACCCCCGCAACTGCACAAATTTAGCTCTGGAGATCAAAGTGTGAAAAGCGTCTTTCACGTATTTTTTTATATATTCATCTGAGATCTCACACTGATTTTTACCCTCTTTCCACACACTTCTCGTTAAATTGTCCTGTTTATTAAAGTTTATTTTTTCCATAATTTGCCCGTGGAATGTGAGGGAGGGGCGTAATAACCGGTCAGTTATTTTTTCGTCGGGAAGGGGGGGGGGCGGAGTGCAAAAGTGGGATGCATTAGAACAGCCTGCACACTGCGGGGGGGCAGATATGAAGATAATGGGAGTTACCTGGTAACAGACAACTCTGCATCATTGTGAAGGATGGATTTTTCATTAGAATAATATTATCGAATGTATTTCATTTAGTCGTATAAATAATGGCACGTTTCTCATGGAAATAGAACATGATATCATTAAAACGCAGTCAGCATCAGAGGTGTGTCCTGCTTTACACTGTTTTGTGCTGTTTTATTGCTCTGTTTTGCGCTGTATTACACTACATTATTACATTGCGTTATTACTGAGAGCATTATTATTATACATTATTAATGTACACACAGTGTATATTAGAGCAAATTTTATTCCAGAATTGAAGGAAAAAGTAAGTAATTTGTTGTGTTAAACACTCTTCTCCGGTGTCATACAACTGGGTTTAAAGACTACCTGAACAACAGGAAGCGCCTCCTATACAGACACAGAAAAATGAGAGTAGATCTTGTTCGTTCCTAGTTGACATCCCTCAACTAGCTGCTGACAGAAGTGACATTCAAACTGCAAATGCATAGATAATCTTAGATGGTGTTGGACTCATTTTCATAGCTGATCAGGAGAGAAATGGCTCTGAAAGAGATGGCTTTGGGATGGATTCAGCACCTGAGGGACAGAGAGAATGGTCACCATATCTCCACCATATTGGAGACAATCTGAGTAGAGGTCCAGTGGTGAAGGCCAGAAGGCCAGGTAATAGGGAGGTACAGTAACTCAAGAGGGATATAGCTGTGACCTGGATGACCAGCTGTGTAGTGTGTTGTGAGGTGAAGGCGGAGCCCGTAGATGTTGTGCTCAACGTATCTGCAAGAACAGGTTATGTCTTCAGTGAACTGGGAGAAGCAAACAATTGAGTTTTGATGGTCACTTAACTGATTAAATGGATGAAAGTAGTACATTTTTCAATTTGATGGAAATTGGTGGATCGAAGATGGAGGATTTCAGTCTTAGAAAGATTTATGTAGCAAAATGGAGCATAGTAAGTAGTTTAGTAAGTAGTAAGTCATATAGTAAGTGGCCATAGTGAGTGGCTATAGTAAGTCATAGTAACAGTGTGAAAATGTGGTAGTAAACAACATACATAATGTTTTCCACCACTGGGGCTCTTTAGTATCTTGCACCACGTTCTACAAAGTTCACACTTCATGACTGATGCTGGTAATTGTGCCGCAGAGAGGTGTCATTGTGAGTGCTAGAAATTTTCTTGCTGTGAATATGGAATAAGTGGCATTTTACCTTTGACTGCTTTATTGTGTAACACCTGCCTTGTCCTTTTACCAGTGGAAGCAGTAAACTGTTTTTCCAGTACAAAGGATATCCTTTTCACAAAATATACATTTTTCAAACCATTTGGCTAAAGATGCATTTAACCATGTTTCTAAAGTTTAACTTCTCTTGTCTTCTTTCAGAATGTCCTGTGGACCTCTTCTTTGTTCTGGATACGTCCGAGAGCGTAGCCTTGAGGGCCAGGCCCCCCGAGTTCTACATTGACCAGATCAAGGCCTTCACCAAGCGCTTCATTGATGAGCTGAAAGACATGTACATGTTACCATAAGTTACACACAGTTCACACATTCAGCTGTTGTGCTCTACAATCCAAGGGTGTGGAAGCTTATTAAGGGTGAAGTTACTAAACGTTTTGATGCACAAATCAGATTGTGTTCAGAACTGTATTCTGCTTTCTGTCATCAACTGTGGTATGAAAAAGTAAGTACACCCCCTGGAAACCCTTGCCATTTTAAAAATGTTGAAGACATAGATGTCTGATTCTCATTTGTAAGGTCAATGGATTTAAGTGACAACATTCATCAAATAAAATTGGAAATTTGTACTTTTACAATTATTCATTCATCAAAATTCATCACAACTGCAGTTTTCTGGGATGGAATGAAGGAGTTTGCTCCTACGTTCAACTGCTACACCTTTGTCAGAAATAACTGCAAAAATGTGTTTTTTTGTATCTGTCAGTTTCTTCTATTGACTGGGAGAATTTTTGCCCTATTTTTTCACATGGAAGAGCTTTAACAGTTTCATATTTGAAGGCATTTTTTTGTGTATGGCTTGCTTCAAGCCACAATTGGATTTAAATCTGGACTTTGACTTGGCCTCTCCAAGAGTCTCCATTTTCTCCTTTTGAGCTATGCAGTTGAAGACTTGCTTAAGTGTTTTGGGTCACTGTCTTGTTGGAAGTCCTATTTTCAAGCCAGATGGCTCAGCAACAGCAAGTTGCCCAAGCTGTGAAGCAGCAAAATGGTATAATGCTCCCACAACCATTTTCCAATAGCTGGAATGAGTTCTTATGTTCACATGCAGTATTTGGTTTCCACCACATCTAGCTTTGCAGTCAAATCTTCCATTGCTGACTCATCTATTCAGAGCACACTGTACTACAACTCGTGCTCTAAATCCAAGTGATCCTTAGCGAACATCACACAACTTTTTAGTGTTCTGTTTTGGCAGCAGGGTCTTCTTCCTGACTTCCTTTGAAGACCATTTTGTGTTCAGTCTCTGTTTGTAGAGAATTCATCTTGGAGCCTCCATCGTTTGGTCAGTTTGTCAAGTGAATTTAAAGATATTTAGATATTTGAATTTTTTTCGATTTCTGTTATTTTTCACCCAGTAGAATGATGAACTTGAAAATTTTTGAAAGCACTTTTATATCTCTTCCCAGAGATGTGGGCATCAACAGTTTTTCTTCTTTGGTCTTCTGACAGCTGTTTACCTTGAGATAATGTTTTCCATCTCACCAGTACGGTTACTTAGAGCCAGAACAAGTTTCTCATCTTGTGAAAGCCTGGGTCCTTAAAGGAACTTTCTAATAAAGGCTAATCATTTGTACATGTTTTCAGTGCCGCAGAGGCAAATTGTATTCACTCACTGAGATTATGAAACTGGAGACGTACTCACTGTTTCCATCCCAGAAAAAATGCTTGTTGTTGAATAAATAACTGCAAAGTACACATTTTCAATGAACATTTTTAATGTGATCATCATAACTCATTGATAGGATTTATATGTCTTAATATATTTAAAAAATGGGAAAACTTTCCAGTGGTGGGTGTCTGCTTACTTCTTCACAGTCTTGTAATGGAATCCAGGCACTGTTGGGATTTGTTAAACAAAAAAAAAATTTTTTAATGAAGCATCAGAACAGCTCAGGTAAAATGCAGCAAACAAACAACCATATACATGGGTATACATTTGAAACTGGGAACTGTAAGGTAAATGTGCACTTTCGTTCTGCTACCTCTGTTTTTGGTCGGGTTGCCAGCCGACAGCCATGTGACCGGTATGTGACGTGGAACTCGGGCGCGCTGCACTACAGTGACGATATTGTACTGGTGCGGGAGCTGAGCGAACTCAGTACTCAGCGGAACGCACTAAAGCGTGACATCGACACCATCTCCTACATTGGCAAGGGCACCTACACGGACTGTGCCATCAAGAGGGGTGTGGCAGAGCTTCTGGGGGGGTGAGTGCTGTTACCACTAACTAATCATACTTCTCTAGTACAGCGTCAGTGTAGTTTAGTTCAGTTTATCTTCACAACACATTTCTTCTTAGCAAAGTGACAAAGAGCGCTGAACACCTGAGTACTAATGGCTAGAATGAGAACAGAAGTAAAAGCCGAGAGTCAAACAGTAACCAAATACACCAACTGGCAGCTGAGGAGATGAAAGTAAAAAAACTCCCAACCACAAAGAAATGGGAGGAAAATAAAGCCCTAGCGGTCCATATTCCAGTGGCTGTGCTCCCTCGTGGGCATTCTGGTGTGTCAGTGGGCCTATTGTACCAGTGTCTGAAACTGTGAAGCATTATTTAAAACACCCCTTTACCTCCACACTCCAGAGGTTCACATTACAATGAGAACAAGTACATTGTAGTGGTGACAGATGGCCATCCGGTGACGGGCTACAAGGAGCCCTGTGGGGGGCTGCAGGAGGCTGCCAATGAAGCCAGACAACATGGGATCAAAGTGTTTGCTGTGGCCATCTCACCTGATCAGGAGGTAGGATTGGCTGATGGTGGGTGAATCCAGAGGTTTAAGTGAGAATGGAGAGGCAGTGTGTACGACACAGTAATGCATATGGTATTATACAACCTGAGTTAAAAGTCAGGAACCACCCAAACATTTTTAAGATATCTAATGTGGAATTGATTCAACAAATACCATTTTGCATTAGACCAGCATGTATTTCTGTGAGGTATGTGCGAACACCCCTCCACCCTCGTGAAGGTGGCCATCTTGAATTCAACTCAACAATTCCTTAAGGAAAGGGGGTCATGTGACCCCCATAACATGTTTAAAACTTCAAAAGACATTTCAGGGGCGAAGTCCATTTTTTAGTAACTTTTGGTTATTAAATTTGACCCATCACAGTGCAAACATTAACAAACCCAAATGGTGAGAGTGACACAGGCACATTTTGCAGAGACCATTTTGCAGAATCTGTTCACTGAGCTGTCCAGTTAGTTTGCACACGTTGAAGAACTTTTGGATCATTTGAAGGCATGTGTCATTGAACATTCTACCAGAAGTTATTCAACATGTTTTCTAACAGATACAACCCTTGGTCTAATGCAAAGAAGGTTTTGGTTAGACCAATCCAATGTTAGGCATTTTAAAATTATTTGGAGATTAGAGACTTTAGACTTACCCTGTGCTACAGTATGGCTGTGTAAGAGGTACTACTGTAATTCTGGTAATTGACAGGATGAACTGTGTAGTTGATAGTTGCCCTGTGGTCAATATGACCAGTATGTGTGTTTCCTGCTGTTTGCCTGACAGGACACAAGGCTGTCTATCATTGCCACCGATTCCCACTACCGGCAGAACTTCACCGCTGCTGATAAGGAGAGGTCTGTTCAGCTGAAGACCATCCACAACATCATCGAGATTATCGTGAGTGGCTGCAGGCACCTTGCTCTTTCTTCATCATTACTAAATATATCGAAATATATAAAATCGCACGTATTGTTTGTGATGATCACGGCTGATCGTGCCTCTTTAAAGCATGTGTAGTCCTCTGTAGGAAAGGCATGCTTTGAGAATATGCAAAATATGGATCCACACTGACCTTTCTTCATCTTCTTGTCCTGTTTCAGACAAATGAAACAAAAGATGTGGTACGTATCCTTAATTTATTTAAATATTCAGAGATTGGATTCTTTTCATGTGTCTGTTTTTACTGAACCACTCTTCTTCTTTTTCCAGTGCTGCTCCTTCGACTGTCATGTAAGTAACCGAACTAGAGAACGATGAGGAAGATTACCACACCAAATGCGGATTTACCTGCTGTGGCAGTAAAACACCCTGTAGAAGGTGTTGCTGAGGCAGATACTGACTGTGTTGTGTGTTTTACAGGCCAAAGGAGGAGAAAAGGGTCCAGATGGGGATGCTGGGGCAAAAGTGAGTGATGTCACAAAGAGAATTGTACAAATGAGATTTTAACTCCAAAAAATAGACTAAAAACAGAATATGTTGAATTCTGAGAACTTGATAAAAGCTATAATGGATGTAGCAATAAAATGAATGTAATGGATGCACAATAAACTAACTTTGTTATTTTGCTCACAGGGAGAGACTGGCAGGCAGGGAATACCTGGAGAAAAGGGAGACATTGGAGACATGGTGAGAAAACGGTTGGATCTGAATTTTTGGTCAAAATTATCATTGAATTTAGGTCTTTTAAAGCATGACTATAATTAGGCAGTCTGGTGTACTTGATCAGTAACTATGTTCAGGAGTTCAGAGATAGTCGTGTCGCTGATGCCTTCAGAAGAAATTTGCTGTTATCTATGCTTAAAATGTGTATCAATAACTCGTGACAAGAACACTGGCTGATGTGAGCCGGAGCAGAGTGACCATATATTTACCTGCAAGTCATGGATTTAGTGTTAGAATTGTTAAATTAGCCATAGAAACTGGTCTGAGCTCCTGAGTGCAATAGAACAACTGTTTGTCCTCAAACAACAGGGCCATCCTGGGGACCCTGGACCTGTCGGCTACCAGGGCAGGAAGGTACGTCCCCTTGAGCAACTCGCTGCTACTTCTTATTAAGGTTCAACCATGTCAAGATAAGGAGTGTTCAATTGTCTTTTTTTTGCTTTTCCACAGGGAGATGCAGGACCACGGGGAGAAAAAGTGAGGCCTGTTTTCATATTTCGTGTTGTGGTCGTATTTATATAAGGTTTAAGGTTTAAGTTGAATTTATAGCCATTCTGTACTTGTTCAGATGTATCAGGAGAATGAAATGTTGTCTCTCCTGGACCTGGAGCACAGTACACTTACTAGATAAACATAAGACACATACACTGCATAAAAAAAGACATGGACAGATGGAGGCAGGATAGATAAATAAATGGTAGCACTCTGATCTTCTGTGGTTTCCTGCTCACTGCTAGGCCATCAATATACATTTCCCTTTGTACAGCATGACTTTCCACACTCCATCTTCTGGGCTCCGAGTAACACCACTTCTCCAGTGCACAAAATGGAGCACCTTCTCCCACACACTGTCCTAGGTTGCCCAGGTGTTTCGTAACAGTCAGGGCTCCTGAAACCTCCTCTGAATCCACCACAGTGAGTTGGGAGCTCTGCTCTCTTATGCTGCCTCCTTTGGTGGATATCATTGCCAGGGGACGTGTGTCACTGCCGTAGGACATGAGTTCTGGGACACGTGATCGGAGCTCGTGTAGCTGCAATGCAAGCAGGGAGCTGAGACAGAGGACTCCTGCCTCTTGAGCGAAGAGCCAGGAGCTTCCAGTTAACCAAAAAACTCGGTTGGTTGCACGTGGAATGTGAACGATGGAAAATAGTGACAGCAAAAACATGTCAGAGAGGCTGCTGTAGTCTTAGCGCACCGCCATCTTCCACACACATCTCCATTCAATTCTGTAATGTCGTTTCAATGAGAAAATACAGAATAGATGAAAAGGTCAAAACAGAGAAAAAACAAAAAACGGAAAAATGAGAGACACGTTGGAGATGCTGCTCTATCCTAGCATGCTGCTATGTTGCATACACATTGCCGTATGAGTGAGAAAATGCAGAACAGAGGAAAAAGCAAAAAAACTGCAGAAAAATGAAAAAAATGATAAACATCAGTGGTAGATGGAGAAAATCAAGGGGAAGTAAACAAAAAAAAGAAAAAGAAAGGCCAGAAAGGCCACTGCATCTTAGCATGCTGCCATCTTGAAATAAGGGAGAAAAAGAAACAGACTGCTGGCTCACCTTCCTCTGCTTTTGCTGTCATTTGTAAAGTCCTCAGCCTTTAGGTTCTATAACATGTCACACTTTTTCAGGTACGTAGAAATGTTCATGCCAGTTTTCTCCTGTGGTTGCTCATGTTCTTCTCCTTTGATGGACCGTATCATTACTTACTTATCTCTTTGTGTTCACAGGGAGAGAGAGGACACAAGGGGTTCAAGGTCAGTTCTCCTGCAGGACTGGTGAACGCCAGGCCAGCCTCTGTCCCAGCAACCTGCTGTTTCCCATCCCGTAAGCAATAACTCAGGTTGATATCAAAACTTCTTTCTTACCCCTCAGGGAGACAAAGGACAGCGTGGGATCGATGGTGTAGATGGTCCCAAGGTGAGCCACTTTCCCACTGTTCTTTTGGAAATGAATGGCCAGACCCCAAAACTGTTATAATTCTTATTCTATAACAGTTGAAATATATGACTTGATGTCAGCTATTAGCTGTAGGAAAAATGACCTTGAGAAGTAAACACCAGATGCTCCATTGCATGTTGAATGTTTACTGTGTCTACTGTGTGACTGTAGGGTGAGCCTGGTTACCCTGGACTCCCTGGATGCAAAGGAACCCCAGGATCAGACGTAAGTGTGCAGCATCAGAACTGGTGTTTCACACGGTCTCTGCTTGCTCAATCTACAGAAAGACCGATGTCCTCAACCTAGTTTGTTGCTTTTTTTGCATTGCATAGGTGTAAAACTTGACAAGGATATGACTTACAATGTTCGGTCTGAGCGTGACAAGAGAGTTGTATGTTCTACCAACACCTAAAGAGCTTTTATCTGCCTCACAGCTTCTTGGGCACCTTGTGTTTATGATGATTACTGAATCTTTTATACTTACTTACACCATCAATTTAGATCTGCTGTTTTCTTTCATTCACAGCAGTTTCATGGAAAGAGGCTCAGCAATAATGTGTAAAAGACATTCAACACAAAACTGCCAGAAAATTTACTTTATATTATCCAAGCCTGTCAAGGATACTTGGCCATGTTTGTTTGGTCACTTTGCTAAAGGTCTTGAAGGTGACTGATCAGAGATGATTTTGTGTTAAAGGGATTACAAGGACAACCAGGACCCAAGGGAGATCCCGGACCTTATGGCTCAAAAGGCTCAAAGGTACAGCTCCAACAAGCTCTCGGCTCCAGTGATTGTAGTTCTTTGTTCTGAATGCATAGAGATGGATACTAACCTTCCAAAGTGGACTCTTGCGTACCTCATTTCACCTGTTCATTTTATAACATTTATGCTTCAGTTGAAATACAGACTAGAAAGAGTATCAAGAAACCCAAGCTTGCAAATAATGGCACTGACATTTAACCGCAGCATGGTTTCTCTTCTAGGGGGATCCTGGGCATCCTGGAGAACCAGGGAGACAGGGAAATTATGGTGCCTCTGGAAACAAGGTAGGGTGGATGTGAGCACCTCCTGTAGTTGTTACAGTTTTGGCCCAGCTCAGGAGAAGCCTTCTGGGACAAGCATTGAGAAGAGCATTGGGAAAGGGAGTGTGGCTTGAGGCTGAGGAACCTCGACCTAGTGGGGAGGGCATCCGGCCCACAGTCCAGCTTCACAGGGGTATTCACAATGCAATTTATTCTCTTTCTTTTCTGTAGGGAGGGCGGGGACTAAGAGGTGCCAATGGAGACAAAGGAGAGCATGGAGATGAGGTATAAAATTTATTCTGTATTTCTCTTCGTACGATTTCATGACATGGATTGCACCAGTTCCTGTTGTTTTCCTACAAGGATGGCACTACTTCACTGAAAATGATAACATGATGTTCTGTGTTTCAGGGACCATCAGGACCAGATGGAACCCGCGGTGACAGGGTAAAATCTATATTTATATTGAATACTAGCTTTTCTTAGAGTACCTTGGCAAAAACTTACCTTGAAAATGCTGTTGAACATCAGACAGTGGAAACTCAATTTGATGGTTGATTGAATATGAGTACTGATGGTCAGATTGATATGTGCAACTCATTGCCTATGTGTCCCACTGACCTCCATAAGTCTGGTTTATTAGATCATGTGTTGGTCTTTCCCAGGGAACACCCGGAGAGAAGGGTGAACAAGGCTCCCGTGGAAACAGAGGACCCAGAGGAGAGACTGTACGTCCTCCCAACCACCACACTTTCTCATAGTGCCAGTTGTCATCACCAGTTGAAATGTAGATATAGTTCCATGTGCTGAAGCTGGTTTCTGCTATTGGTTTTTGCTATGAGACAGGATATTGGATGTAGTTTTTGTATGTTTGTCAGTTTGTGTTGGTGTCCATGTCACAAGTCATGTCATATGTCTTCAGGGTGAGCCTGGTCCCAGGGGCGACACAGGCCGAGAAGGGTCAATGGGCCCTAATGGAGATCCGGTAAGAGGAATTCAGCATCAGATGAGCCTGCAAACACCTTGCCCTTCCTTTTCCAGCACCAGAGGAAGTTTGCAGCTTTGCACAAAAGGCATCATGGGAACTTTTAAGGCTAAAGCATTAATTTTATACATGTCACCTGTGACCTCTATATGGAGCCAAATAGTGAACTACACCAAAATGATGACATTTTGAAAGACCTTTTCAGCTGATAAAACCATAGTGGCTTCTAAGAAAAACCAAGAGTGAAGAAGAAAAAAGGATGATTTAGAGGAAAAACCCAAGATAGGAATAAAGAGCAGATTTATGAGTTCTTCTGAGAAGGCAGGGAATTCCAGATGGACCTTATTAGAGAGCTGGTCTTTATGATCTGTACATCCAAGCATTTCCATGACAGCCTTCTCAACAGTGACCCATCCGGTTGCACGTGACTGTAGTATGAAGTTCCTGGGATCCCAGAATGCACTGGGCTTCTTTGAGCCCCTTTAGCAGTTCCATTTGGATCCAGTGGTCTTTGGCTGCTCTCACTGTGATGTTTCTTTGCTTCTCTTGCTCATATCGCTGTGAAGAAAACACACTCCTGGCCAAGCTGGGGAAAGTAACAGGCATTGAGCAGGTGTCAATGAATGCTGACACCCCAGGATCAGCCGTGTGTTCCACTGTCCACCTATTTGTGGGTGTGGTTGCTATTCTGAGAAACTTTCCCCACTTTCACTCAGTGGCATTTACAGATGGAAAGTCTTATTTGAGAATTGGAGTCTATGTATAAAGTGAAACAATTGTTGCCAGAGACATGTTTCCCTGTAGGAATAGGGATTTAAAAATGATTATAAACGATCTGTCGCCAAATGTAACTGAATATGTGGGAGCACAGAGTCCTCTACATTCAAACATGAACAGAGAAACTCCCTCCAGAACCTTCTTTGGTCAGAAAAGTATTACGTTCCACATTTACCCTCGGGAAGGAGGAGACATCACTCTAGAGCAAATAAAAATAAATAATATTTCACTTTCCACAGACGCTCACAACAGGGTCGTTATTTTTGGTCTCTGAGTCATTTGAAGACCTCAGAAGACCAGAAACAACAGCGATTTCTTTGCTGCTGTAGTCTGAGAACAAACTGAGTGCAGCTTGCATGATGGGTCCATCCTGAGTGTCCACTGGAGACCTCAGGCGGTCTGACACACTGACCACACTGGACAAGAACACATCACTGGGACCAGTGTGTCCAGCACTAACAGCAGCTCAGCTGAACGTGGCTATTTCAGTTTGTTACTCCGTGAATAGATCCATTGTTCTTCTCACTTCTCATACCTCATACTAAATGGAAAACATTTAGTATCTGTGTAATAAAATATGCTTGTAAGAGCTTGCTGACATAAAATGTGCAGCTGTAGCTTTTTCCAGTGAGGGATTTTACCCAAAAAAGCTGTAATAATAACAACATTTGATTATTGAGTTGGGTCACTTTTTGCAAGAAGTATGTGTTAAAGGTGCTTTTTTTGTAGGGTGAACCCGGGCGATCTGGGCCAGGGGGCTACCGGGGAGATGAGGGCCCTGCAGGACCAGAGGTGAGCAACTGAGTGAAATGAAAATCTCCTTCCCCAGCTCCTGCCTATCAGATCAACAAGAGTCTGCTTTATATTAGCAACCTGGATGTTAAGCTCACATTACACATTTCATGTCCTTTGAAAAGTATGAAGATGCACTTGAGCAACTACATATTTGAGCAAATTGTTCTTAAAAACACCGTTCTCTCCTGCTATAGGGACCAAAGGGACCGAGAGGAATCAAAGGCTCCCCAGGAGACCGAGGACTCATGGGTGAAAGGGTGAGTCTCATAGAGGGCGAGCCGGGACTTAGGGGGACAGAAGAAGGACAAATGTTGGGACAGACATTAGGACAGGCAAGAGATGTGTCATTTATCACCAGTCATTAAATGGTGTGGCTTCATTTCCTCATAGTCATTCTTGAAGTTCCACATGTCTCCCAGAGACAGAACTGGTTCCTGTGAGACAAAAAAAATCTGTAATACATTGAGCTTTCCCAGCCTAATGAAGTCCACTTAGAACATTGTGTTGCTTATGCTAATGATTTAGCAACATGAGAATGAAGACAAATGCACAGTGTGTCTCACATGGGGGACGTTGTCCTCTCCCTCCCAGGGTGAAGACGGAGCTCCAGGAAACGGGACACAAGGATGCCATGGATTCCAAGTAAAACATTTCAGACTGAAATATCTAGATGTCAGAATGCAGTCAGGGTGACTTTGGTGTCCAGTAATGTTATGATGAGGCTCAGACGATGAACTGACAGTGATGACATTGACCTTGTCTTCCACAGGGTTACCCAGGCCCTCGAGGAGACCTAGGCGAGCCGGTATGTCTTTTCTTTCTCTTGTCTCAACTTTTAATCTGAAGGACCTTCAGAAAGACTGCAGAAATGAAAAACACACAGAGAATTTGTTTCATTTGCATATAAAAAATAAAACAGTACATCACTGAGGAAGGAATGATTTTTATGAGCCATCATGGAAGAAGAAAGGTGCAGTTATTAGGAGGAATGCTGGTCCAGTTCAAGACAGATTTCTGAGCTGGTTTAAAGCCAGACATCAAACAATAACCATTTCTGACTGGAAGAATCTCCCTCCCCCCAGGGAGGAAAGGGCACACCAGGCCCCAAAGGAGATGATGGAGAACCAGGTGACCCTGGGCCAGATGTGAGTCATGTCCTTTTAATCTTCTCTGAGTGAAAAGTGGTGGTCTGCATGCATTTCTCCTCATGTCCCTGTAGTTATGCAACTGAGCAAAACAAGGTGCAAATTATTTTTAATTATGTTCCTGCCCTGCTGTTGTCAACTGTCATCCAGGCGTTCTCTATTTTTGACATATGCAAATGTTTGTGTTTGGTTGTCATGGGGACAAGAGGGTGTAATTTGCCAAGACTGGATGGATGGTTGGGCGAAGGAGATGTGTAGGACTGTGTCCTTCATATGAACGTTGAGTCACAGGTTTGTTTACATTTGGTATATAATTTTCTCTTTAAAACTGAATATAGAAAAACAGAGTGAGTAGACCGCTTCTTTCATCTTATTGTCACGTGGTCCACACGGTGTGTGTGCCGAGCCATAACTCAGCAACTTACAGCTTGAAAGCCTGTCTCCAGCCTGCCAAGTTCAGTAAATTGTGGAATTCTTGCAGCTGCAAACTGGGAACTAGCAGGAAAAGGCATCTGAGGTGTAACAGAGCTTCAAGGTTGTCAGTGTTTCACATATTTTGGTTTCTGACATATATTTACTCATTTATCAGGCTCTTTTCTCCAAGGTATCTTAAAGCTCTCCGTAAACAAAAGTGCCCCAACAGCAGATTTAGCTTTAGAAAAAGACACAGGATGTCAAGTCGCTGCCTACAGAAGTGACATTAAAATAGCAAATACATTGAGACTCATAGCAGATGGTGCTGGACTCATTTATGTAGATGTCAGGGGATCAGGAGAGAAATAGCACTGAAAGAGATGGCTTTGGGAGGGATTCAGCAGCTCTGAGGGACAGAAGGAGCTCATTCCACCACATCGGGGCCAAAACTGAGAACCTACAGACTTCCGATGTTCAGTGACTTGGTGTTGTGGTGCACATCCTTTAACCACCTTGCAGACTATACCCAGAGTGTAGAGGTTGATATTTATAGGAATCCAATGAAGAGAGACGTGGAGGTGAGATACAATGGCAGATCACTTTGGCAGATCAAACACAACCAGTAGCGTGGCATTCCGTTCTATTCTGTTTTCTTAGGTGCTGTGAAGAACATCACCCTTCCACTGTATGTAATGAATATGTATTTCACAAGTGCACGTTGCGTTGTTCTTACATCTCTGGTGCACCTCGGTGCTTCCAGTCATCATTCTCTCCAGAACTCGGCTGCTCGAAACTGCTAGAAGTTAGTTTTATGAGACCCACAGGCTTATTTTGAACTAACAAGACTCCTAGTCTGTAATGGCAGTGTCGTAGTAACCAGAGGGATCTCAGAGGATAGAAGCATTCTGGAAAAATAAATGTGTGCAAATCAAACCCACATGTTAAAAGTAAGAATTTTTGGTTTTATATACAGTGCAGTTTAGCTCTGTTGTGTTTTAATTGTAGTCCCATTGGTTCATACTGTTTGATTCACTGTTTGGAGCAGATGACACATGCTGATATTCACGTCTCTTTATTGCTGACCATCATTCCAAAGGCGCCTGCAGTGAGCCAAAGTTTTACTCCATTTTTATTACGGTCCCACAGCTGCTTTCTCCAGCACTTCCTTGATTCATTCGTAGTCATTATGAAGAAGACTGGAGTTGTTTCTGCTCTCAGCAGTATGTCCATAATCTGGTAGTGAGATCTTCCTTCCTTTCCAAGGTGGAACATCTTGCTGTTGTGATTAAAAAAACACTTGGATTATCCCCAGAGAGAATTATTCAGTGTATATATAAATATATAAACACTCAATAATTCCTGGTCAAAGCAGGTGGGTCTGGATACTCACACCTTCTCAACTTGTTGATCTTCCATCATCAAAGGTGCAGGGGAGGTGCTAGTTTCACCCTGTTTGTACATCATAGATATTGTGAAGAGTCAGTGTAGTTTTGCGATGAGGTCCAGCAGAGCTCTGGGAGATGCAGTGACTGAAATGAACCATTTTATCAAGATTTCAATTCCAAGCTCAGCAGAGACTCCGACCAGCTACAAGTTGACCCCAAGGCCTCATGTGGGAACAAGGGTTTTAAACACAATCTGCCGTGGTGTAGCGTCCTCCATATTCAGAAACACGTCGTCATGTGACTCATGTTGTGGAGTCATTGCCAAAAATGGCTAATGGAAAATATGCTTATATGATACTTAGACATGTAGACCATACGTACACGTCAAAAACACTGAACAATTAGTGGTTTACAAATGCATAACACTGGGGAGGTGATTTAGCACCTGGTTTTACATGTACGAAAGTGTCCATGTAGTCTTTGCAAAGAAGCTCGGAAAAAACACATCTGAGTTTGTTACTGTGGCTGCAGACAGAATGAAAGGCGAGTTTGGAAAAAAATTCTTCATACATGATGCCGTTGAGGTTTATGGAGAAGAGCCAGTATGTTCATTAGCTTTTTATATCCTTCCGTCCCTGAGTTCCCTCTTTCTCACACTCTATTATACCCTCTTACACACTCTGTTTTACTCTCTCACTGTATTCCTGTCACCCCCCCCCCACCCTCTCTCTGGCTCATCTGGTAACGGAGGGACCTGTGGGGGTCTCACAGTCTCACTCTGCAGCTGATACAGAATGATCATGTTACAATACAAACATCGGGTATTAAATCATCACATTTTAGTGAGTTAAACGTTACTTTTGTTACATGTTCCACGTGACATCTATAGGGATGTAGGAGAAGTGCGATGGGTGTGGGTCCAAATGTTGGTTACTGACCGATGAGATTCATGGTGCTCCTCATTCTCTGTACGTCTTAGAAAAAGAAACGAAAAAGGATTTAAAAAATGAAGTGAAAAAGGAAAACAAGAAGCAATTTGCTAGTAAGCAAAGTAGCGATATGAAAAGATTTAATTTGCACATAAATATATTTATTTTTAGATTAATTCTTAAGTACGTTTAAGTATGTTCATATACTTCATAAATTTATAAATTGTTTACTGATTTTCTGTATTCTATTGTTTTTCCATTGACTTTATTATTTGATATATTGTTTTTCTAGTTTTTACAGACGTGGTCTCACGGTTTCATTACTGTGTTTCGGACGGGCAATGGCCATCTCTCTGGTGGGCAGTTCCATTCTAACATCAGGTATCTGTATCCCGCAGAACAACCTGTCTGGGAGTCCTGGGTCCAAAGGAGCAAAAGGTCACCGAGGGTCTGAGGGAAGGCCTGTGAGTACTGGGGGGCGGAGGGGAGAGAGTAAATACACACCCAGAGATAAGAACTTACACACTGCAGACAATCCCATTGTCATCTGTGTAGCGTCAGAAAAGATATACTAACCAGACCATTATGCCAGACCATTATTATATGCATATTTAGAACTTAGAAAAGTATATTTAAAACAATTGAATGACTGGAAAATGTACATTTTTTTGGTGAGATGTAAGTAGCGATGTGGTCGCTGTGTTTTCTGTTGTGCGTAAAGGGTCAGAGCTGAGCTACATGCTTGTGGTCAGAGGCCTGGCCTGAGTCACTCATCTTGAGACTCGCATTCTCACAGAGCCTCTCTGTGTCCCAGCAGAGGCAAGAAGTGTCCAGGAAAAAAATGGGTCTGGACCCAACAGGCAGTGTTAGAAAAGTCTCTTCCTCCCACATCATGTTTGGTGCTAGTTCAGTGGAATTATTCTTACTTTGTAGTAGTGAAATAAGCTGGCATATGTGTACACTCAGGTTTCATTCAAGTGTGGTTTGAATACTGTACTTTGAAGAGGGTGCTGGCCTCCCCAGTGATGCTTTACTAAGTGGGTGAGGGTTCAAATCCCTGCTGAGCCATGCTACCCAACTGTGGAAAGAAGGAAGTCCAAGAAACACAGACTAATCCATGGGATGGCTGAGGTTCTGTGCCCGTCATTTTTTTTCATGGATCCCTACTGGACTGTGGGTGGTACCAGGTGGGCTGCACACTCCTCCAGGTGTGCGCTCATCTCCTGGTAAAACCTGCAGCCTGTGGTGTGAGGAGAAACAGGTGTCTCACAGGATGCACATCAGAGCAGGACATTGTATTGAGCCCTCCTAACAAGGGGGTGGGGATCTGGCTTTGAGGAGTGACATGAGGAGGATAATGGGCTAACCTGAACTGCTGTCTCTCCAGGGACCTCCTGGAACCCCAGGCCCACCTGGTACAGATGTAAGTACATGTTTCATAACATTGGATATTGAAATACTAGACTTCACCATGGACCAGTGGTAAACCTGTAGGTAAACTAACAGAAAAACACAGCACACACACACGCACACACACACACACACACACACACACACACACACACACACACGTAAAGATGCAAAATGTGTTCCACATTTGGGGCACTTTCCATGGTAAGCTTAGTCGAATAGAGAAGAGACACTTATGCCTGGCAGTGTGTAGTGGATATTAGTGTTAGCAGTAAAGCAGGTTTGTGGAGATTTAGGGCAGCCACATCTTTTCCTCTTGTGTAACTGTGTGATAATGAGAACAATATGCTGCCTCAACGCTTTACTATCTGCCTTCAAAGCTCCCACACTACTGTAAGTCTCAGTGTTTCACTATGCTGAAGATGCCTTTATTCTCACGCTTATTCACAGGACTGCGAGATCCTGGATATTATCATGAAGATGTGTTGTGAGTTCTTCTCTTGAGTTTTCTACTTCCTCCTCAGACAGACGCACAGAGTGTTTGACTTCGTGTTTGCTGGCATTTTTCGAGAATGAGAGTTTACCATCTATAATGGGGCTTCATTTTGTCACATTTAATGAGAGAATAATATGCTATAAATAAAAAATGAAGAAAAAAGTAACCAATACATAACCTTAGTAATTATGAGACTTATTATCAGTTATTGCTCCATTCAGTGATATTCCTCAGTTAATATTGCTTGAGTAAAATTCAAGTGAGATTTCCTTGTTGTTAAACCCAGCCAATATCCACCAATAAACAGAGCTACTGGTGAGGCATTTCTAAATACAATAGATTTTAAACAACAAACTATGCTCTGTATGAAAAAAACATGTTAAAAGTTGCAGAAACGTGTGTGTAGATGTATGCAGCTGTAATGAATCTGAGTTTTATACATTTTCTGTTTTTCCACAGCTTGTTGTGGTGAGTATATAAGTCACTCTTTGGCTTGAGGTGGTTCTTTCTTCCTCTGTGGAAATATGGTTTTTGGCACATGAAACTGCTTGCTGGATGCCAGCCATTCTATATGCAACATAGTGTTTTGTTTTAGAGTGCAAGTGTGGCCCACTGGACTTGGCCTTCGTTGTGGACAGCTCCGAGAGTATCGGGGCAAACAACTTTGAAATCGCCAAGGACTTCATCATTACAGTCGTCGACCGACTGATGAAGGATCAGCAAGTCAGGGTGAATTTTTTTCTGTTATACGGAGACTCGTGACTTGGTTACCAGTTCTGCTTGCAATACTAACAGTTTGGTTGACCTCATCACTATTTCTCTCATCAGTTCTGTTGACTGTATTACCAGTTCTTATTGACTTTATCAAAATCTCTTTTGACCATGTTACCAATTCTGTTGATGGTACTACCAGTTCTGTAGACCTTACCACTAGTTCCATTGGTCATCCCAATTCTACTGAGTCTTTTACCAGTTGTTTTGACTTTCTGACCAGTTCCATAGATTATATCTTTTATTCTATTGACTGTATCACCAGTTCTGTTGACCTTACTACTAGTTTCACTCACTGTACTCCCAGGTCGACCGACTTTGTTACTAGATCATTTGACCTTATGTCCCATTCTATTGACTGTATTATGAGTCCTGTTGACTATACTACCAGTTCCGTTGGCCTTACTACTAGTCCAAATGACTATACTCCCAGTTCTATTTACTATATTACCAGTTCTGTTGATCCTGCTTCCAGTTATTTTCACCATATTGTTTTAGTCCCTCTACTACCAGTTCTAACACTAACCCTTCCTTTAACTGTATTAACTGGCTCCATCCATTGTGTTAGTGCTGTTCACATCACTAGTACTTGTGTTGCCTGTTCTTCTACATCCTCACTGTCTCCCCCGGTCTACAGTTTGAAGGCAATGACTCCCGAATCGGCGTTGTACAGTACAGCGGGGAAAATGCCCAGGAAGTCGTTCGACTTGATGACACCAACATCAAAACAATCACCGAACTGAAACAGTGAGGGTTTCCCTTGTCAAAATGCAGTAATGACATAAGTATAATACTTCATGAGAAGAAATGTGAAACACTTTCTTCAGAAACTAATAACAAGCTGACCTGCAAAGATGTAAAAGCTCTGAATGTTTCTGTTTATCTGCAGAGCAGTTAAAGATCTCAGGTGGCTTGCAGAGGCTACTTACACAGGCGAGGCGCTGCAGTTTTCTCTGAATAACATGATCAGCCAACTGAAGCAGAGGAACCGTGTGGTTCTGGTCCTGACAGATGGTCGTTCCGACATTTCCAGGGATAAAGTGCCTCTCAATGTGCTGTGTGACAAGGGCATCCGGGTAGGACCAGATAGTGCGAGACTTGTCAGTAGAACCTTCTCTGCTGTCTTTCCTGCACGAGAGCTTCAGTGTCATCCTGTTTGCCTGACAGGTAGGAGGATTGGGTGTGAAGGATTATAGCGGTCGAGCGCCCAACCAGGAGCAGCTGGAGGATGTGGCGTGTCTGAACAGCCCTGAAAATGGCTTTACATTTACCTTGGAGAACTTTTCTCAGCTGCTGGACGATTCTTTCCTGCAGAACCTCACTACGCAGATCTGTCAAGGTACTTTCATCTACTCAGCTTGGACTGAGATAGGATGAAAAGAGCTTAGATGTGAGGTGTTTCAGCTGCAGGAGAGGTGGTGCAACCTGGCTGTCTCTGGGAGGTCATGTATAACATCTTTATTTCTTCTGTGAGGAAAACTTTGCTTATGAGGGCCACCCACAGCCAATCCTGGGACAAAAATAGCACAGCTGAGACTGGAACCTGTGTTTTGACGTAATGATTTTGTTAAGGAACAAATAAAAATTTTAGGAGGTCAGGGAGTGGAGGCCATGGCTGTTTGTGAGTTCATTTTGGGATTGCTAAGGCATCTTGACAAGTAGGACATCTTTCAAGTGCAGCATAAATTTTTACCAAAGGATCAAGCTTTCAGACCGAATTAACATATTTTATGTCTACTAATATCTGGAGAGGGCCCTAAAAGATCCAGATTATATTATTTAAGGGAAGGAGTAGAAAAATATTCCCTTCAGGGAGCCCGAAATTTGTAGCTGCAGCTCTGGAGGAATAGCTGTATTTATTCTCATTACATATATGTTTACCTGGAATGAGTTCCCCTGTAGGGCCTGTTGTGTTCCATCAAAATGACTGTCTAACTGTCATGTTTTTTTTACTCATTTTCAGATAAGAAATGCCCCACTTACAAATGTCCAAGTAAGAGTTCAAACTTCTAATAATGAAAACACACCATGACTTGTGGTAATTTGTGCCGTTTCTCAGAATCTCCATCTTTGCTCTGTGCTGCAGTTTCATTTGACGCCGACACAGACATAACCATTATGATGGACAGTTCTGCCAGCGTCGGCAGCAAGAACTTTGAGGCGAGCAGGACGTTCGTGAAGCGCCTTGCAGAGCGGTTTCTGTCGGCTAAGCGGACAGGCAACGCCGCGGTCCGGGTGGCTGTAGCACAGTACAGCGGCGACGTCTCCATGGAGGCCGACTTCTCCTCCAACTTTACCCAGATGTCGCGCAAGATCAACGACATCACGTTCAGGAATGGTGCCACCGACATCACGGCCGCCCTCCGGTTTGCCATCGAGAGGTTCAAGCGCAGCGGAAACCGTGTCAAGAAGTTGCTGCTTTTCTCGGATGGCCGCTCTCAGGGTATCACAGAGAGTGACATTGAGAAACGCGTGCGTGAGGTGGAGGCCGCTGGCATCGAGCTCTATGTATTGACCGTGGGTACCATGGTCAACGAATCCATGCTGCGGTACCTGGTGAGCCGCGGGAGGCCCTATGATGTGGCGTATGCCAACCGGCACTTGCTCCGGGCCGCTGACTACCCATCGCTACTGCGGGGCGTCTTCCACCAAACGGTGTCCAGGAAGGTCTCGCTGCCATAAGGAGAGGCAGCGTGTGGCCAAAAGGCACCAAGAGGTCTGGGGGGGGCAGGTGACAAATTTCCCTGATGCATAACCTTACTTAGACTCCCTAGGATTTTATTTTATATTCTCACTTATGTTCATGGCGGAGTTGGTTTGGAAGTTTAACTGCCACCAAAGAGCCCTGACTCCAGTTCAACTCGCACAGTGTGTGTGTGTTTGTGTGTGTGTGTGTGTGTGTGTGTGTGTGTGAGTGAGTGAGCGCATGTATATTTGTGGTGCTTCATAAAGTGCCAATCTCAAGTTAGAATTCACTTTGAGTTCTGTTGTTCTTCACTGCTGGAAGAAGATCGGGACACTTTTACTACACTTTGCTTTTAGCCACTTAGATGACTGTCAAAGTCCACTGTAATGGCCAGTTGGCTATCATCTACACTGACCTCCAACGGGTGACGTTCTCATCAGCTGGAACACAAACAGGGACTTTTCCAGTTACACTGACTCACACCCCACTCTCTTGCTTCACTTGAGCGTACGAGATATACCAGTTCTTCTGTCCACAGAAGCCTTCAGTTTGTTTTATTAAAGCAGAGAAGGTGATTTTAGATGTTCTTTCTAAAACAGACACCACTATTACTGGGTTGATGTTTCCACAGCAGACATCCAGAGGAAAAATCATGAAGATCTTGGATGTCATGTGTTCCCTCAATAAAAGTTATTTTGCTCAATACAGCGTTATGGGTCTTCGCACAGTATTATTATTTGTTAGCTGACACTTTTTTAAGGTTAGTCTAGAATGGTTTAGTGGGGAACAGGCCAAAGAGGAACAGATTCCTTGAATAGCTTAATAATATTCAAAGAAGCATCCAGAGGTCCTGAAAAGGCCGATCCTCCTTACTGATACCCTGACATTTGGGGAATCTCCACCACGGGCCACTATAATCTATAAATTCATGTCTTTGGTCAAGACTTTATTTACACTTTCAGACCAAAAGATGTTCATAATGATGAAAAAACTAATAAAAAGTTGTTAATAAAAATGTCTTTATGTGCAAACTATATACGGTCAATCTTGTTTTATAGCATCAGATACAGGAACATTTTAACAATACAGCAAATGAAAAAAATCTAATCTCCTACAGATCACTGGTCACTTAGTTTGTAACCAAACATGTTAACTGAAAATATCCACATTTGGCACAAATGAAAATCAGTCATAAAAAATATGAAAATCATTAATTGTTTATCACAAACACTGACCCTGTACACATTTACACCACAGACTGTCCACTATATTCTCCATCTACAGTACTGTGCAAAAGTGTTAGGCTTGCAACTTGAATGTGTGTTGAGAAGTACAGGTAGATTCTTATCTACCATCAGGGAGGTTTCTCATTGGTCCCAAATTCATTCTGCAGCCTGAGAATGACCTCAAACACCCAATCTCAGTCATACACAACTATCTTGAGCAAAAAGAAGGACCACTGCAACAGATGGCCTGGTCCCCACAGAGCCCTGATCTCAACATGTTCAAGTCAGTCTGGGAGGACATGCAGAGACAGTCAAAGTGTGCAGAAGATCTGTGGCCAGTTTGGAAGAACCTACCAAACTCTACCTTAAACTGCATGCAAGCCTTGCACAATACTGTACAACATGTAAAGATGCTTCTGTTTTATTCTACAACCTGTTCTGGTTGTGTGTGTTGGTTTTGTTTAATTTGAAATTCAGTGATTTTTCTTCTGGGTTTCACACATTGTGAAATAAAGAGAATATTTTACCAACACAAGTGCACATGCGGCATTTTTCTGTCTAGCCCAGGTCCAACAGTGTAATGCACTGGAGTAGTCTGGGCAGCAGGTCCACTTTGGATTCTATTCACACTTACAGTCCAAGGTTCCAATAAAAAAAACACAACACAACAACCACGCAGACAGAACAAAAAGTTCAACAACTATAAACAAAAGAAAAACCAGAACCGCCACAAGCACTTTTACAAACAGGCGATAAGTGTGAAAATGAAAACCACCCAACATCACAAAGCATCAAACTGTCACATTCACACTGAGCGAGAGAAAAAATCCCAAAAAACTTCTTCCACAACTTACTCAGCGATTTAAATGGTCTATTAAAGCATTAACTGACTGCAACTGGTGCACATTTTATTTTAATCATGGAGGTGTTGCTTTGTGTGCGGCTGATGCCTCTCATATTGGTCAGGAATTGTCAGCAAGTCTTCAACTAACATGTTTATTGATTTATTCAGTAAAGACCACTATCAAAAATGATGCCCCATGGAGGTTGTAAATTCATAGCCTAGTGCCCAGTGATTCTGGGATAGGCTCTGGACCTCTGTGACCCTGTGAAAAAGTGGGCAAGGAGAAGGGATGGATAGATTTCCCTCAACACAACTGTGAAGCACAAGCTGGAGCAGGAAGCAGCCGTAAGAGGGATTCAGGCCTATTAAACGTTCTTCACAGTCCCGTCTCCTCAGAAAACCTCAATTCTGTTCATCAGTCATCCCGTGGCTTCTTGCTGCCCCTTAAAAAATGTGCTTTGCTTCTGCTGGAACTTTCCATGACTGACGTGCACTTCATGAACACCAACATGTGTACATCTTCTGTTCCCACACTAAAGACCATGCCCACATTTCTTCTTCAATATCCGTGCCAAATAACCCTTAAATCCTTAAATAATTCTTGTGGAAAGTAGCTGTAGTCAAAACATATTCATAAATGCCCATAAAGGAATACAGTTAACTTTTTAATAAACTGACTACATGAAGCTAACATCATTATCAATATTCATTTATTGTATCTGACTCCCATCTCCAAAGTGATTTACAGTGTTAAGCCAATAATTCAGCCGTTTATATAGCAGAATGTTCTTACCGTAGTAATTCAGGGTAAGAAAACTGATCACTACAGTAGATTCGAGATCTGAATCTGAGGTCTTCAGGATATAAAGGCACAGCATCAACCACTATGCCGCTCACTGTCCCCTGTACTCCACCTCAGCTGTAGTGCTACCCATAAAGGTGCTTATTTCGCACCACTTCTCAGAAATGTGATTTAACAAAAACACAGCATCACCCTTAAACATGCAACACGATTAATATTCACACAGCACTGCATGAAGAGCACAGACCGAGCACTTCCACCGAGTTACGGATAAAGCAAACGACAGACCAACACATACAGCTCATATTTGCGAGAGACATTATATGTTCAAGTAATACACACCACTAACATAATATGGGCAAAGGCAAATAAATTAATGAATAAATCCCTCAGTAAATATTAATTCATAGAATCAGCAGCAATGCAGTTCTTTTCCTAAGTTATAACTCCAAAGATTTATCCGTAGCATGTGGATTACAGCTGGACAAAAGTGTGGACCATTGTCTTTTTATGAAGAGGGACCACATCTGAAAGTCCTTGTGAAGAATGATTTACAGATGTGATAGAGCACACATGGTGTGTAAGTAGGCATTTTTCAGGGACGATGTTGGTAAGCAAACATAACTCATGTGAGCTGATGGTCTGTTTTTAATGCACACAGGCTAGTGCAGGAGTGGCTAACTTACCTGGTTTTTTTTCACTTTTGTAACTTTCTCATCTTCCAAACTTCCAAAATGCTGACTTCATACCTGATCCTCAAAGCCGCAGCAGATGTGGAAGAAACTGAACTGTCAGACTGTTGCTGCCCACAGCTATGACCAAACAACCAGCAGTCTGGAGGTTTCCAGACAAAAGCATGTCTAGAAAACTAGTCTAAGTAAAAACAGAGATAGATAGATAGATAGATAGATAGATAGATAGATAGATAGATAGATAGAAACATTATTGATTCCAAAGGAAATTGTATATGTAGTTGTTATAGTGCTGAAATAAAGTCTCTAGTTAAATTATACTTTATCTTGTGGGGTACTGGGGTTGTTCGCCAGCTCAGGGGGTATAGCATTGTGGATTTAGTAGTGCAGCACATCCCCCACAGCAGAGGCCCGCATTAGCTGCGTTTCAGGGTAACCAGTTCCAGCTGCAGGCCCAGGTCCCGGAATGCACACATCTGGAGCTGGTCTGCTGGAGCGGGAGTTGGAAGAGCTTGAGGATGAGAGGGGCTCTAGCTGGACTGAAGGAGACGAGGTAAAGGGGGGAAAGTCGAGAGGGGCTCTGCAGGCAGAGAGCCAGCTGCTGTGATGGCAACGCCACGTGTCCTCTAGCACATGAGAGCCAAGCGAAGAAGAAGTGAGCACTAACACAGTGGTGTCCACACACACACACACACACACACACACACACACACACACACTTATCCATGTGGGAGCTGCAAAGGGAAGCAACAGGAAGGTGGAAAGCAGGTTAAAGTTGGACAGACAAGTGTCCTCCTTTCATCTGTCTTTCATACCCTTGTGACAATTATATTTCATATACAGTACTGCGCAAAAGTCTTAGGCACCTGTGGGAGAAATGCTATAAAGCGAGGATGGTTCCAAAAATAATGCCATGAATACTTATTAATCAATAAACCTTCTAAAAAGTGCAGTAGACAAAAAAACCTCCATCAGATCACTATTTGGTGGGACCACCCTTTGCCTTTAAAACACCATCAATTCTCTTATGCAAACTTGCATGCAGTTTAAGGTAGAGGTTGGGAGGTTCTTCCAAACATTTTGAGGAACCGGCCACAGTTCTTCTGCACACTTTGACTGTCTCTGCATGTCCTCCCAGACTGACTTGATCGTGTTGAGATCAGGGCTCTGTGAGGACCAGACCATCTGTTGCAGGATTCCTTCTTTTTGCTCAAGATAGTTGTGTATGACTGAGATTGGGTGTTTGAGGTCATTCTCAGGCTGCAGAATGAATTTGGGACCAATGAGAAACCTCCCTGATGGTAGATAAGAATCTACCTGTACTTCTCAACAGATATTGAGGTTGCATGCCTAACACTTTTGCACAGTACTGTGTATTTACTTCTGGAAAAAATATTTCCCTCTTATTTCCCATATTATTGTATATTTGTTGCACTGAATGGTTTCAGATGTTTGGACAAAATTTAATATTAGGAAAAGGGAACCTGAGTAAACACAGGAAACATTTTTTTAAATTATTACTTTATTTAAGGAACAGAATTATCCAAAATCCGTATCATCCATGTGAAAAAGTAATTGTTCAATCAATCATTTGACCAAGTTTATCTGATAATTAGATACAGCTGTTTGAACACAGCCAAGCTTGACTGCAGCCAGTCCTCTTGAATATAAACCTCACCATATACTACACCTCATCATGAGGGGGTGTGTGTGTGTGTGTGTGTGTGTGTGTGTGTGTGTGTGTGTGTGTGTGTGTGTGTGTGTGTGTGTGTGTGTGTGTGTGTGTGTGTGTGTGTGTGTGTGTTAAAATATTATTTGATTGATTATGCCACATTACATGATCTCAGCCTTCAGTCTGTGTTTCTGTGGATCCAGAAGTAGAGCGGTGGGATGGAGGAATGGAGAGTGGCGAGAGACGGAAAGCAGCTCTGTGCAGTACGGCGTCATTGTCATCATTTATACTCCCTGTATAATCTGATCACAGTTTATTTCCACTCGATGAGTCAGCGTGACCATGTGCTCAGCAGCCGTGAACACGCAGCCAGGATGAGGAAGCACTGCACTGCAGATGGGAATGTGGACCAGCAGAAGAATGGAGCACTGCCCAAAAAGGGCTTTGAAGATATTGTTAACCAAACCTGAGAACTACTACAGCATGTTGACTTATATGTGAACTTTAGAAACTGTGGTATGAAGGTTCAGAAACTGTATCTTACATTTCACTCATTAAGTATCTGGATGGAGGGCATTACAGCAGGAGGGGGGAATTAAACCTGAGGCCCCTTAAGTAAAGAATGATGACAATCCAGTACTGATACACTGTGCGTAATTATAAACTGGATTAATGTTACTGTAAAGAGAGGGTGTGTTAAAGTTTAAGGCTGGACATCAGATGTGCTTGTCTAATGAATGAGAACAGAAACTGCAGGGAATAAGACACATGAACTCAGTGCTGCACACAATGAAATTTATGAATGGAGGAGAACATCATTAGAAATGCATCCAGACCTTCCTTGTGTTATTGTTTAACAAATGGGGTGCTTGACTCTTTGTAGATGTACTAGACCTGGTTACTTATCCGGTCAAGGGGCTGTTTCTTTGGCTGAAGAGTGCGGTTAGGAGGAGAGCCAGCGGTGTGTATCTGTGGCTCATTCTCCGCCTGTGAGTCACAGCTGTCGGCAGGTCCCCGGTTCCTCCGCACAGCAGCAACTCGCCCTCCTCTTCAGCCTGAAGCAGCTTCCCACTGCTGCGAACCTCCTGCCGGGCGGCTTGACCCGCTGCTCTGCCGGGTTATGGCTCAGCACCAGGGAACTCGCCTTCTGTGTCTGCTTGTGTTTTACTGTGTGATGTCTTCTACTCGCTGTAGTTTCCAGTCTTAAAGAGATGTTTTAATTCACCTCTGCAGATTTCCTGCATTCACTTTCCTCCAAGGTGTGTTACACTGATTTACCTATTTATACAACAGGGTCATTTTTACTGTATGAATTCGGAGTAAGTAGCTTGATCACTGGTTGAAACGCAGATCCTTCAGATTGGACTGTGACAGCTTTAACCAGTATGCCCCCTGCTGGTGTTACTTTCCCTGAATATGCCATGTGGGTCTCTCTTCAGAGTGAATCTCAGTCAGTGCAATGTTTCCAACTTGTGTGCAGTCTAATACAGGGCATATTCCCAAATTCCAGTGTCCAGAAGCCATTATTGGAAGCATTAGAGCAGATCGCAGCAGTGCGACAACCACGGCCAAACAGAAGCTCTGCTCTGGGAACCAGAAAGACCACCACAGTATACAAGAAAGACAGCTTCTGCAGAAAATGGCGGGAAAAGAGCAAAACGGAGGGAAAATGGTAGGTGGAAGAAGGCAGCCGTTTGATCTGGGATGTGACACGTAACATTTAATATCTCACACACCAGAGAAGCAGCATTACTGCCAGGAGAGGGAGTGACAGTGCTGGCATCTTGGTGAGTAAAAGGTCTGTTCTGAAAGCTGGAAGCTGTTGGCCTCTCTGCTGCCCATGTTGCCACCTTTGACCCACAACCACCCACACAATATCCATATTAAATACACTTATGGATCCCATCACCATTTTGTCTCTTTCCCTTGTTGGCTCTTTCCATATCTTTAGGTTAAAAGCACAGTAAAAATGCTGGGGAAACCATGGTGCGAGTGTATTATTTCACTGTGCGTGACCACAGGCTTCAGCTACCTGGGTGTGTGTGTCCACGTGTGTGTGCTGTGACACAGTGGAACCTGGGCAGCAGTTCAGCTTTTCCAGCCAGAGTAGTGAGTGCATTTAGGGACAAGTTTGGAAGGAGGTGACGTGTCAGAACAACCAAGTCAAAGAGTTTCAGCCTGAGGTGGCATTGCAGACAGACACCATCTCCTGACCCTCAAACTGACCTTGGTAGTGACAGGGTGATGGTCACATGTACTCTCTCTCTAAAGGGAAGATGTGGCTGAAGAAAGAAACCTCTGAAAAAAGCTATTTACAGCAGAGAGGAGAGATCAGAGCACCGTGCCACACGTGTGTTTCATTACCCGCCAGAGAGACAAAGAGAGAGATCCACATATCATCTGACTCATGTGCAGAGAGCACTAGGTATTGTAATAAAGCAGATTTCACCATGCAGGGGTCGATGGTGACGTGACAGGGAGGGCCCTGAGTAAAATCAAAGCCCTTGTCTTCACTGACCCCCTCTTAGACAGACCCCTGAAACCCCCACTTGCATGTCACCCACATGTCTGCGGTCCGGTTCAGCTTTTGGAAAAGCGACTCTGCTGTCAAACAGCCTGGCACATGCAGCACCACCTTCAGGTTAAAGTGGCCTCACTTACCTCCAGCGGTGTGGTGGTACAGGGCATGGGTGGATTTCTAATCCCGGACTCGGTGTTTACAGACAAAAAGGTTCCGATAAGGGGGGGTGGAGTCTTTGGCCTTGAGGGGCTGTACAAGCTGTGTGACTGTGCTGGGACTTTGGTGACATTAATAGAAAACAGGAGACCATTTAAAACGAGGCCGGATGCTCACATTCTTTCTGCATGAACAACATCACATCTACAAAGTTATTAAATCTAAATCGGTTAAAAACATAACAACAAGCCTCAGAGTGAAAAAGGCGCTGTGGGTGCGGAGCGCCCCCTCGCGGGCAGGCGTGGTCTGCGACAGTGGAGGGCGGAGGGGGGAGAGGAGGCGCCGCGGAGCAACAGCGGGACTCGGGTGGCTCCTCTCAGGTCCGCTTGTCTCAGGTCCGCTCCCAAGGTCGGAATGTTGTTTCCCTAAATTCTTCTCTGATCATCTAAAGTCTGGTGAGTTTAAACTTTTACTTCAAACACCTTTTATAGTCGTTTCTCTAGAGCTCGCGCTTCAAGTGCAGAATAGCGGAACTGCGGCTCGGAAAGTGCGGCAGAAATTTAACTGCTGCTCAAGGTTTGCGAGGCGGCGGAAATTTTACTGCGTTTCACATAAGAGTAAAAAAAGAATTTACTTTGTATTCGATGCTGCTAGTCGGCTATTTCTGTTTTTTTTTTCTTTCGAAGATAATTTATAACTTTTTTCCTCAGTATCCAGTTTAAACAAACCGACTATTTTTCCCTCTGAATACTTTGTCCCGTTTCATTTTTTTGGAGGACTATCGTCTTTTTCTGACTTTGCCACCTGCCTTTGTTTTGTTTGTTTCTTTGCTGCACAGTTTTTGTTTATTTTTAACGGGATATTGGAAATTGGATACACGTGAGTGCTGATAAGGACGTGGGTTCGAATCCGGCTCATTCTGTGCTGGAGTTTGCACGTTTTCCCCGTGTCTGCCTGGGTTTCCTCCCACAGTCCAAAGACATGCGATTTGAGTCACTTGGTCGCCATAAATTGTCTGTTTGTGTGTCTTGCTGCCCTGCGATGGACTGGTGTCCTGTCCAAAGTGCAGTTTTGCAGCCCACTGTCCAGTGATGCCAGGATGGGCTCCAGACATTGTGACCCTGTCTGGAATAAAGTGGTTATGGATAATGGATGGAAATGTGCTGATACTTTACAAACTATTTAAACAATGTAAACATTTTCGGATTAAATGAAACAAGCAATAAGATGAACAGATTTTACTCAGGTTTGTGACAAGTAACTGGGTAAATGATCATATGGCCTGTGGGGTACCTGTTCAGGTGTGTCTGTACCTACACACACACACAGTCATGCAGCTTTGGGAGCTGCCTGGGTTCTCTGCTAATATGTTGTATGTAGGTCTGGGTCTGGATCTGAGCCCAAGCTGCCGGTTCGAGTATCAGTCGCTGTGACTCGGAGTCTCTGCAGCTTCACTTTCTCACAGTATTTGTCACGAGACACGAGCTCTGAGCCCACAGCCTTTTCACACACGAGAGGAGCTGTTCAGTGGTGGACCTGGCAGTTGCTCAATGAAAAACAGCTGTGCATTACTTTTCCTACATAACATCTGTCATTAAAAACATACAACGTGAAGAGTATTAATCAACTTAAAGAAAATGCAGGAACTGTTCCCTGCAATACTGAGCACAACAACTTGGTTTGTCTGTTTGTCCTTAATGAATTTCTCTAGTTTAGGAGACCTTAATCACAGGATGGACATAAAAAGCTGTGGTATCATTTGAGGAGCTGTCATTGCACCTCCCACACACACACACACACACACACACACACACACACACACACACACACACACACACACATCATGACTCATTGTGTCCAACTGTCTCCAGCAGTGCAGTAAGTGGTTTATCCAACAGGGGGCGCTGTCAGTTTCTCAAGACCATTGAGGTGTTACAGTTACCATTTGTTACTTAGCTAATTCATGCAAAATCCATGTAAAGCTGCATTCCCTTTTGAAGAGGACACAGTTTTGATTGGGTTTCAGAATTACCTTTCCATTGGATTTGCTTTTGTTTGTTCTGCAGACACTTTTCTTCAAAGTGCAGCATAACAGTGTAAACAAAACAGACAGATTAAGGTGCAGTTAGTATAGTTAGATGGTGAGATACAAGTGCTTCTGCTGGCACATGTCACACAAAGAGATGAGTGTCACAGGAAAACCAAAAGCGATTTTGATAGATAGTAATAGAAATGTAATTTTATGTCTGGGGGATCAAGAGAAAGATGGTTCTGAAAGAGATGGGCTTGAGACCCTTCTTGAATGCGGACAGGGATTCAACAGCTCTGAGGGACAGTCGGTGATGATGGGGCCAGAACCGATGTGTTTTTCATTTTTGCCCTCTTGCCATCAAGTGGTTCAAGGTGGAGGAGTACAGTGGTCTGTCAGGGAGCAGATGCTTTGACCATTTTGTTGACCAGAATGTCGACACAGGCAGCTACACGAAGTGGAGGTGGACAAGGAGGAAAGATACATAGGAACACCTTTGAAGGTCAAACATCACTCATGTTGTGAAGCAGAGACTTGAGTTAATCAGAGCTTCCAGGTTTGTGAGAGTTAGTGTGAGAGTTCAAATGAATCACAAGCTGAATCAATAGCTGCTCTGGAACAAAAAATGTGAGCTGTACTACATGAAGGTAGAAGAGTTGGAAATCAAAATTTAGCACAATAATCGGAAAGCCTGGGCTTACCTGAGAACGATGGAGGGAATGTTCACCTGATGATTTTTGCAGGAATAGTTGCAATCCTGCGGGGTCTGCCGGCTGATTTTCTTCTAGTTAAGATAGAGCTAGCCTACAGACACCCTGCCAAAGCACTTTAGCCGATCACGCCCCTGAGGAGAAGTTCTGGTTTGGTTTCTCTGATAAAGAAGCCATCAGAAAAGCTGCAGCAGAATGTGACATCACTTCTAAAGATTCCTATGTGGAATTCTACCTTGATCTGCCTGGTGACAGAAGTGACACGATTTCAGCACGGTATCTAAAGGCTTTGCTCAGTGCAACATCTGTCATGGTTTTGCTTACCCTGCCCAACTCAAAAGTTCACGTGAAAGGAAGGTACCCCTGTTTGACAGCGCAGAGTTGGCGGTGGCCTTTCTGAAAAAGATTTGTATATGTTCTTATTGCCTGGATAGATATGGCCGTTCATTTGTATGAGCCGTTTCTGCTCTTTTGAATGTGGAAACTTTCCATTCTGACCGCTGTGATACATTTGTTTTGGGAATACGACGAGATAGACTCACATTGGGATGACGTGTTCAAACAATCAAGAGTCCTTTAACAAAAAACCTGAACTGCCTTCCCTCTGGCCTACACTGGCAACTTTCCTTAAAAATATCAGGGTGACCCAGGATTCCCAAAATCTGAGCGATAACTTGACTGAATTCTGGAAAATTTGGTCACTTTTTATTTTATTATATAAGGCGATATGACCATCTATGCTAACTATCGCTGTCGTAGGCTTTGAGTGTTAATGTGTGTGTAATTGTTTTTTCTCTGCTTATTGATTTTGCCTCTGTATTATTGTAACCCAGGTGTAAACAAATAAAAATATACCTGCTGTTTTACTTTCTCTGCTGTGTAGTATTATAATTTAACGTGATATTTGTTAGAAAGGGTCATTTGACATCTCAGAAGCCATCAAGCTCAGCAGCCTTCCCTTCAAACACGGTGATGATCTGAACTCCTCACCTGAACCCAGTTTTCTGGCTTTCTCCCTTCTTGCAGGTCAGAGCATTCCAAAATGTTGTCTTGGATCATCTTCCCGGGTCTGCTGTCTCTGGCTGCCTCCCAGGGCCCAATAGCAGGTCCACAACCCTTCCCATCCAAACCCTTATGCGGCAGTGAGTGTCTCTGGGGTCCATCGAACTGACACACTAAACACCTTATATTTGTGTGCCTAATGTCCTTCTTCTTATGTTTGTCCTGCTTGTGCATGTGTGTATGTATATGTATGTGTACTTGTGCATTTTGTATTTATTTATCACTTATCTATTTATCTATACTTGTTTATACTGCTGCACTTTTTACTCTTTTACCTTAATTTATCTATCTTGCATTTTCATTATCATAATTCAAATTTTTGTCATTCTGCTGACTTCTTCCCCCTCTTCTGTGCACCATGGACCCGGGATCTTCATTTTCTGCTCCCTTGTATTCCTGCTGTGTAACGGCACTAGACAACGAATGATTCGTGATTCTTCAAATTGAACAAAATGTCTCAACGGTGTTGTGCCAAAGGGGCAGTGTGAAAATCTTATTCTTCTTTGTTTGTCTTGCCCCTCCAGAAAGCATCGAGTGCCCAATTGATGTGTATTTTGTCATCGACACCTCAGAGACCATTGCCTTGCAGGAACCACCTCCGGGTAGCCTGGTGAACAGCATTGTGCAATTCACAGAGGAATTTGCTAGAAAACTAGAGGAAGTGGATTACAAGGGTCTCGTTCGTATCACGTGGGCTTTGGGTGGCCTGCACTTTTCCCAGAACAGAGAGATATTCAGCCAGATCACAGACCGAGAAAACTTCATCAGTAACTTGAAGAGCATCCGCTACCTGGGCAAGGGCACCTACATTGACTGTGCCATCTCCAACATGACGCAGCAGATGACTCAGTATAGAACCCCCCAAAGTATTCGCTTCTCGGTGGTCATCACCGATGGGCACGTGACTGGAAACCCGTGTGGTGGGATCAAGGTGTCGGCTGAGCGCGCACGAGATGAGGGCATCAAAATTTTTGCTGTGGCGGCGACAAAAAACGTAGATGAGACGGGGATGCGTGAGATTGCCAATGTCCCCACAGAACTGTACCGCAACGCCTTCTTGGCAGTGGATGTCAGTGGCTCCTCGCCAACCATCGTCACTTCCACCATTGACCAAATTGTCAAAACCATGGTAAGAAGCTGACAGGGCAGATGTGCCAATCAGACTTTTGTGAATTTCATTTAGGGAAGCAGTGGGTCGTTTGACCTTAAATCAGTTCTTCAGTGAGTTGTAGTTTCCCATGGTTTTACAAGGGCAGGTGTGCTTTGATCCATGTCTCACGTCTTAAGTTTGGGTGAAGTGTTGTATCTTCAGGCTTAGATAAACATGTATATAGGTTATTTATACATCTCGCTCTTACCAAAATGTCATCATATAGTGGTGGAAAGCATCAGGATTAGGACATCAGTTATAACCACCACACAGGCTGTAAATCACTGACTTTGGCTGTTTGTGATGCTGTGCTTCATATTTTAAAAATGTGTATGATTTTCTCTACAGGTCCATCAGGCCTATCAGGAGGTGAGAAATGATAACCAGTAACACACATGGGTGAGGGGTGGGATTGCATTCTATTACTGCCAGGATGTTACACACACGGAAGGGAGGTATTGGATTCGTGCCTAATGCATGTTCATGTACAGGACTTGTACTGCGTTCTAGGCTGTGATGTGATGTATATAATAGATACAGTTGCACTGTTTTTGGACCACAAATAAACTGCTTGGTGAAGAAAATTCATGACTTGTTACAAAATATACATAGTGAATGTAAAGGCACACAGTTCTGATGTGTGAAGAGAACCGAGTGCTATCAAGATGAGGTGTCCTGGCTGTAGACTTGTTTGTCCTGTCTGTGTTCATCCCAAACTTTTGTATCTCAGTGCTATAAACTCAAGTGTCTGGAAACTCCTGGCCCCCCTGGTCCAAAAGGTCACAGAGGACAAAAGGTAAGTTCTTTGGGTGAAGAAGTTGTCATCTTCTGCTCACGTTGTTTGTTGGAGGCTGTCCTTCTTCATCATTTCTGTCTGCATCATTTCAGGGAGCCAAAGGAGACACAGGTGATTCTGGACCAAAAGGTGAAAAGGGTCGCCAGGTATGTTCACCTGTATGACTTGCGTCAGCCTACTTTACCCAACTAGTGATCACGTGATGCTGATTTCGTGTGTGTCGTTTCTAGGGTGACCCTGGTATTGAAGGCACCATTGGCTACCCAGGCCCAAAAGTAAGTATTTTATCTTTATGTCTTATGTATCTATATATCTGATATGTGTGGCAGCAATTTGAAACACCACTTTTCATGTACATATATTTCCTTTTATAGGGTGAACCTGGATTCAAAGGAGAAAAGGTAAGACAACAAAAGTAACCTCTCTAAGGACGCAAGAGGAAGGACGGTCAAACATGGTAACACAGTTAGGGAGAAAACTGTAAAGATGGTAACAGGAAGTGTATCCAACACCGCAAACATGTCTGTGGCCACTTTCACATGATTTCACTCGTTTCTTCATTTTGTCTTTATAGGGTGAAATTGGGTCTCCAGGCAAAAAGGTAAAGTGTCTACACAGAACCTTCTCTTATTAAGCACAAAAAATAAAATTGTTATGTATTGCATAATATATGAAGTTAGAACTGGAACAACCTCTGAGTGAAACTGCATTTATTCTCCAAGGGTGAAGCAGGTCTATCAGGACGAAATGGAACTGATGGTCAAAAGGTAAGTCCTGCTTGTGATGCAGGCAAGAATTTTCATTAACTTGTTACTAAATTTATTGTTTAAATAAAATATTCTGAGAAACTAGAGGCTCAAGAATTTGGTAAATCCTAATAAAATGCTCTTTGTTATGTTTTTCAGGGAAAAAAAGGACGCATTGGAGCACCTGGATGCAAAGGAGATCCTGGTGAAAAGGTAAGATATTCCCTTCTTTCTAATGCTAATGCTGAAGTTTATAAGTGTTACTGCCAAGTAATGTAGATGCATTTTACTGTGCTTCTCTGGTTAGGGCCCTGATGGCTATTCCGGAGAATTTGGCAATATGGGACCACCTGGCAAAGCGGGAGAAAAGGTTTGTGTGTCACTGACTGAGCCTCTGATACAATGCAGAGACCACAGTGTCTCTCTGCTGTACATAATATTTGTTTTCTAAAACCATCATCTAAATGAGGCTATACAACATCAGAAAATAGCTGAGAAAGAGCAAATAATGGCAAGAATCAGGACTATTCTTTACGAATTTCAGGGAGTCCCTGGTCGTCCTGGGAGACCAGGCCCCCCTGGGCCACCTGGAGATCTGGGTCCAAAGGTACAGTAGACGATGACATAGCGCAGTAAAATAAATGTTTGTCTCTACACACATGAAATGACACATCTCAGATGGACAGACCAAAGCCATCATGATCCTTTCCCATTCATGCCTGACTTTCTTGTACGAATTATTCATTTGCAGTGCAGTTGTCATACGTACTTCATATTTTTCAGGGAGAAATTGGAAGTCCAGGATCACCTGGCCTACCTGGTGAAAAAGGCCCTGCTGTAAGATGTGTTCTTTTATTTGTCTTTTACTCTGTATCCCTCTACTGTTATTAATTCCTTACAGTTGTCAACGTTAAATATTACAGTGGGTTAGAACCTGGGGATTGTGTTTCATTTTCCAGTTTGGAATTATTAAAAACAAAAAAAGTGGAGTATCTTCATCAAAATGGTATGTTGGTGGAGCTAAATGCTGATACAGGTAGCCAGAAGTGTAGTTAAGGAGTGATATTTAAAGGTTGCCCAAATAGAACAAACAGAAGTACAGTCCTCAAAATCTTGTAAAACAACAACTATTCATATTGATGATATAAATTATCCAAGAAACTGGCAATACTGTCAATTAAAAGTTGTTGTGTAGGACAATAAACGCAAAGCTATGAAAATACAGCTTAACAGTAATGTCTAAAGCTTCAAATCGATAAGTAGATATTGGGGTTATAAACCTTAACAGTTTGTCTCTGATATATGTGCTTAGTTAATATTAGTATGTTGAAGATTTTTTCACCTCTGGATAGCCAGTGTTTCATTCTAATGAATTTACTGGATTTTTAGGGTTTATCTGGAGGGCCGGGCCCAAAAGGAGAGCCGGTATGAGTTTTTACTGAAATATTTCACTGGATTATTATGTTTATAATAATAAATACAATGAAAATGGACTGAGTGCTCGGTGTCCTCAGGGGCGGAGAGGAGATTTTGGACCCAAAGGGAAACAGGGACCCAATGGACCAAAAGGAGAGAAGGTAACGGGTACCACGTGACACCCAGCCCCCCCCAATCTTTCACTTGTTCTGACTGTCACTTGATGTTTGGGCTGCGATGCTGCGTCTTTGCATTGCACCTGGGCTTCTTGTTGACTGTACATGAGGTATATGTGGTCCTTCCGTGTTTTTTTTTCTAGGGAGAACCAGGACCAGAGGGCCAGAGGGGGCTCCCAGGGGAGGTTGGAAATAAAGGAGCAAAGGTGAGTGTCCACACGCATACACACACGTACACACACTGCAGTGATACCTGAGGAGGGAAGCAGGACTCCTTTCTTTGACTGATTGATGAAAACCGTTTCTTTACGAGAACACACAGCTCCGTCACCTTGGCTTCCCACATTAACGCTGATCTATGCACCTGCAGGGAGACAATGGACTACCGGGGCCTCGAGGACCTCCAGGACTGCAGGGGGAGCCAGGGAGGAACGTAAGAAAACAGCAGTTTGCGTTTCATTTCAATATTGCATATGAAGTTGCACCAGCCTTGACGCATTCATTGTTTAGCAGTAGCCAGTTGGTTGTTCACATGCATTAAAACTAGTGTTTGGAAACATGCAAAAAAAACGTGTTTAGTGTGTTTTATGTCCAGAAGTGAATGTGACTGCTCTGTTGCAGGGATCCCGTGGTGACGCTGGTGAACCTGGACCAAGAGGAGATCCCGGCCCACCCGGACCTAAGGTTCAAATTGACTTTTAGAATGAAATCACACCGTATTTGTCACTTTTAATAGTACATTAAATATTCCAACACGTTGTTTTCACTGCAGGGTGACCCGGGACGAAATGGACTCAGCTATCCTGGATCACGAGGACCCACAGTACTGTAGTTTGTTTAATACACAGAGGGAGGCACTATAATGATGACTCTTCTGGCTGTAATGACCGCCTCTCTTCCTCCCTCTCTCAGGGGGATCGAGGAGACAAAGGGGCACCTGGATCCAGAGGAAGCCGTGGGGACTGCGGGCAGAAGGGTGACCCGGGCAACAAGGGGGGTCCCGGCGAGCCAGTGAGTGCTGCTGCTTCTACACACACCGTGGCAAGTGCCTCTGTGGTCGCTGCTTTCGACCATGTTCTGTCACCACTTTTCAGGGAGAGCCAGGACCTCCAGGAGAACCAGGCCCAAGAGGAAGGCGAGGGGAACCAGGCAGAGATGTAAGAACCACAAACGTGATTGTGACCCTCACTTTTCAGCCAAATGCCTCCCTGCACAGGTCACTAAACATAGACACTATGATGAAACAGGTTATATTAAAACTCATTTACATATGGACAGTTATGGTCTCCTAAACTTGGGGAAAAAAATCTCAAATGAATGAAAGAATGAATAAGAAAATCAGAGAAACTTTATATTTGGTTGCAGTAGCATACAGCAAGAACATAAACACATCCAAGGCGTGATTAAAAAAATAAGCAAAGAAACAGGTAAACATGTACCGTAATGTAATGAGGAGGTCAGGTCTACCCAACAGCATGAAGACTCATTATGGAGCCTGGGGACTGTCAGTTGGAATGACCCCCCCATAGTGCTCCTTTGATTTCAATTCCTAAATTGAAGTAAAGAACACCCTTATTAATAGCAGACTTAAATCAGAGGTCAGAAAAACATTCCTCTAATTTTTTTCTAAGGCCCTTTCCAGGAAATAAATCAGACATTATGGTATATCATAATGATGCCATAATTCAGAACACTTACCCTCTTTGAGTGAGTTTGCAAATGGCTGCTGTGCTCACAAGTGCTTCTCTTTCAGGGGGACCCTGGCCCAGAAGGCGACCCTGGCCTTACTGTAAGTACAGTTACCCACAGTCACTGACAAGTTACACCACCTCTGATACTACGGTACTGAATCTGCATAGACACCCATCCCTTCTCATCGTGGAGTTGTTGTTTACTTTTTCTCCAGGAGTGCGATGTTATGAGCTTCATCCGAGAGACGTGTGGCTGCTGCGGTGAGTGTTTCCTCTGTTGTGTATGGGACAACAGCTGGAAGAGGTGACTTTTGTTCCTCAGCTGACCGTATCACTGTTCTGGCAGATTGTGAGAAGCGATGTGGGGCCCTCGACATTGTTTTCGTCATTGACAGCTCCGAAAGCGTGGGCCTGTCTAATTTCACACTGGAGAAGAACTTTGTCATCAACACCATCAACAGGCTTGGCTCTATCGCCAAGGACCCCGATTCTGAGACAGGTGAGCAGTTGCGACGCACCAATCTTGCCTCAACCTCTCTAGCCTGGACCCACCCCATCCCCCATCCTCTTTCTCTCGCTCTCTCACTTCCCCAGGGACCCGCGTGGGTGTGGTTCAGTACAGTCATAACGGCACCTTTCAGGCCATCCAGCTCAATGACTCCAAGATCGACTCCCTCGCTGCCTTCAAAGATGCGGTGAAGAAGCTGGAGTGGATTGCAGGGGGCACCTGGACGCCATCGGCCCTGAAGTTCGCCTACGACAATCTAATCCGGGATAGCCGGAGGTCCAAGGCCAAAGTGACCGTGGTGGTGATCACCGACGGACGGTTTGATCCACGGGACGATGATTCTTTGCTCACATACCTGTGCAATGATGCCAGTGTGGACGTCAACGCCATCGGTATTGGGGACATGTTCTATCAGGTTGAGGAGAACGAAAGCCTGAGGTCCATCGCCTGCCAGAAGCAGGACCGGGTCATGGGCATGAGACGCTTTGCTGACCTGGTTGCTGAAGAGTTCATCGACAGGATAGAGACAGTGCTCTGCCCAGGTGAGTCCTGCCAGCAGAGATGTGCTAATGTTACACTGATGACAATGGTATGATACCGAGTACATTTCTGCTCAAGTAAAGAAACTCTGATGAAGCTCAATAGGAAGTTCTGCCAATAGAGCAGCTCTAGAGACATGATGCCCTGCTCATGTAGCTCAGAAGAAAGGTCCAAATGTGCTTTATTGTTGGGAAAAGAAATGCAGATATGCTAATGAACCAGGTGCCAAATGCCAAGCACTGGTGTTGAGTTGTGTTTGATTCCCTGAACGTCTCTTTTATTGCAGATCCTGTAGTTGTGTGTCCGGACTTGCCCTGTAAAACAGGTAAGACATGGGTATACTTACGCGCGTTTACGGTTGGTTATCTTCCACTGTGGTCACAGTCTTGGAGATATCGCTCACTTTTCCTCCACAGCTTTAAATACTCACTTTCAGCAACTAACCGTTAACCTCAGTGAAATTCGAGTGTAGAAAGAACAGAGCAGCAAAGAGAAGCATTTAATGAAGAAATGATTTATTAAAACAAGTAGCAAGAAATTGGACTTAAAACTAATACTTTAAATAGGAAACAAATGAGTCTGCACTATCGGGTTATTTTAATTCTGACAAAACATTTGCAACCCAGTGAATTCGTTTTACAAGTAAAGATCACGACATCGTGTTTTATAGGGAGTGGTTGAAATGCTGTGCGTTGTGTCCTGTCTGTTTGCACACTGTTGTCCTGCATGTTAATAAATCAGGTCTGAGAAAGACGTTTATTTGCCAGAAAAATGACCACAGAGCTGTTGAAACAGCGCTGTTATTTTAACCTCCTGAGATCCAGCCAGAAAATGTGTTTAAGTTTCCATCGTGTAGCCAGGTGCTGTACAAAGAAAAACGGCTTATGAAACTATACATAGTTTTTAATAGAATGAACAATAAGTGATTTGGTATGTCAACCTTTTGACCAGTTACAGCACAATTTTTTTCTACAACAGGTGTTTTATTCTCTAGATGCTCACTGATGTTCTTCCATAACAAAATCAAAAACTGTTTCCTACTTTCTGTCAATTTAAAATCGTTAATCAAAAGTAACTAAAATAGCAGATCCCATAAAAAAGAACTATATAAATGTAAATATTAAATCAGTTGTTTACATATTTCAAACAAGCTTTTATAATGAGAATATCCTTAGACTATCTTAAATAAAGCTGTACTCATGATCTAGTATTAAACATTACGGTGGCCCTTGTCTACACCATCATACATGACTCATAAAATGTCTCCTAAAAAGGTTGAAAAGATGGGACAATGTGGAATAAGCATTAAAAGACCAGTTAGAAATTATTAAGCACATTAAATGTGATGAAATATAGGAAGATACTAGCAGACAGCACTTTACTTGGTTCTATCTTTTATTTTTCAAAATAAAGAAATAAGAAAGTGCACAGGATGTAATTGCTGGTGGCAGATTGCTGGAGGTGTCTTGTTCCCAAGTGGCAGGAGGAAAAGAACGCAGTAAAAAAGGAAAGAAAAGAGGTGAAGTCGGCTGAGGTAACTTCCAGGTCAGGACTCCTGCGTACGGCTCTGCTCTCCTGCGCTATTCTTACCAGCTCTTCCAATCATTTGCATAAGTGACAGAATTTGATCATTTTGCTACAGATTTTATATAGTATGCTGATGTTATCACTGCAATGTCTAAAAACACATTTTATTTTGGTATCTGAATTAATTTTAAGTCACGTATCTTTTGTCAAGGAAACAATTGTTTTTTTTCCATAACAAATACGAGTCTTTGACTGTCGTGTTTTTGCATATACTAGTAAAATTAGTTCATACAATTTACTGAGTTATGGAAAAACATGAGTCTGATTGTTTTTGTGCTCGTGAGTAAAAGAACCAAGCATGGGGAAATTTTCACACTTTGTGCGACAATTGTTGTTATGTCCCCCACTTACGAGATTTCACCTTATGAGCCTAGTTCCAGCAACTGAGTACGTTCGTAAATAGGGTGATACCTGTAAGGGTAGTTTATTCCTCTCACAGTGGGAATTTGCCAAATGGGATGATTTCATAGAACAAAGTAACGTGCTTACGTGAGACGTGCGTTTCTTTTATTTCATGATCATTTAAGTGGATAGAAGGTCCTCTACACTGTAAGTTATTTTAGGCCTCATGTTTGGGAGATGCACTTAGAATATATATACTCTACAATAGACCACAGAAATGAATGGCTGCATCACAGGAAGTTAACCTAGTGGCTCAGAATTCTGAACTCATTCAATTATTATTTTGAGCCTCGCTCCTAGGGTGAACTGGTACTATTTATTCAAAGCAGATGAAGATTTTTTTTCCCCATTAATACAGCTGGATATGTCACTGGAGCCACAGGGTACCAGTGTTGGGGTACAGGAGCTTGGCTGCTTCTTAGGCTTCAGGCGATCCTGGCTTCAGCATCCTTCCAGAACTGAAGGAGGGAAACGTTACCTTGAATGTTTATGCGAATAAATTAGTTTTCCACTGTTTTCTGCTCAGCTGCCTAAATTGGGGCAGCACACAGCCAGACTAGGGCTACAGTCATTCTTATAGCGTTGCCGTGACCCCAGCTGTCAGATGCTGGTGCTGCCAACGTGCCGAAGGTGATGTGTTGGTTGACCCTCCAAAATCCCAGAAAACTGACCTTCCGTAGAATTGATGATATTAAGATCCGAGTTGTGTTCCCATGTCTCATACACTGCAGCTGTACTTTACATCGCCAAATATATTGTTTTTAAGCTCAGCCCACAGGCTGTAAACAATAGTGACTAGTTGTTTTTTTTGCAATATCTATAATAATTGTTAGAGAATCATATTAACAGATTTCTGGTTTGAAATTATGTTTGGTCAGTCAGTATCTCCTGTTGAGTACTGTATTATATGGCAGCTGTACTGTTGCTTTACTTCTAAGGAGACTGAATATTTAAAGCATAGTTTTATGGAGCTGAATATTAGTAGTTTTAATTTCTTGTACAGTTCAGAGTACAAAGCCTGTTGGCCGAAAGCCAAAAATTCAGGACCGTGAGTCGACATCAACAACAGCAAATATATGAACATTTCACACCGCAGTTCCTGCTTCACAATAGGTAACTATGATATATTAAAATGACATAGATACAATAAACTGTAAGTTCTGCATTTTATTAGAAATAGTAATAGCGATGAACATAAATAGATCTTCCATCTTCATGAAATAAATTTTACTCTACTTAATGGAGTTGCGTTCCTGTCTAACTACAGCAAAGGTCACATTTCTGTAAAATGGTCACGATCACATCGGCCAGATTACTCCAGCTTTCTACACATGGCTGGTGTTTGGATGCTGTTGTGTGCAGCTTCATTTAAGGGCTATAAATTTGTATTGCAAGTCATTGTTGCTAAATGGATCAAACCCACACTGTGTGTGTTTGTGACATCTATAATGTCTGATAGCAGAGGTGTCCCATGTGAGTGCATCACCACGGTGACACTTTTGTTGATACGTTAGGCTGTACTTCACGCCATGGATATATCGCCACGGTCACGTTCCGTCATGGGTCAGTGTGAGGCTGCACTGTGCTCAGTGGGCAGAGCCAGTTGCCAGGAGACCTTAAACTATTGTTCTGACGGTCACTTGCAGATGTGCTGCCCTCTTGGTTCCCCAGTTCGGAAGAACAGGCGGAAGAGGGGATCAGCACCTCCGTCCCCAGCACTCTGGCCGGCGTCTCTCTGTTACTCAGCTCCCTGAAGGCCGAGCCGCACCCCTACAACTACGGCAGAGCCATAGCAACGCTGGCCTACACTGCACAGCGCGCCAAGTTCGCCACTGGAGGGGAGCGGCAACAGTGGACCGAGCTGTTCATAGAGGCATTCAAACTGGTGTACGGCGACCTCATGGGGGACCCCAGCAAGGCTCTTGGCTTGTGCTAGAGCGGCTGCTGCACCCCACGCCACACATCTGCTGCCTCGTCCCCAGAGCCCCACACTGCAGTAGTGAAACACACACTTATTCTCACACACAGAGTAACATCTGCGCAGACAGAGAACCAGGGGGGGCGAGGATCACAGCTGCAGGTTCTCCAGCTGTGTCTGTCTGCAGCATCCAGTTCCCAGTCTTAGACAGTGTCGAGCAAACTTAAGCTGTGCAGCGTGCACTTTGTGCAGCTGTTTCTGTTGTGCGTGCATCCCAGCACGAAATAGTTTATTTCTCAACCATGTGTGTGAAGGCCGTGAACCTAGCTGGTCCAGAGGGAGGACCTCAGACCGAGCTGTGGGTTTTGCTTGCTCTACAGTTTTGCGATTTGCACAGTGCTGGAGATTATGAGTATTACAGCTGAGTGTCCTTGTTGTACGCTGTTCTGTGAAAAGTAATAAACTGTACATTATATGTGTCCCATTTTTATTAACACTCAGTACTATAGGTTAGGTGTTATAAATGCTCAGACTATTTGGACCCAATCATGATTTCTTGATTGCAATCTGTATATGAGTTATATTTCCGGTGAAAATAATTTTTATAATAACCTGTGTTAAAATTGTTATATTCGAGCTGCTTCTGTAAAATGTAAACGGTACGATATTTTATTTGGCAGTGAAAAGGAAAAAAATCAAACAAATATAATTATGTTCAACATAGATGTGTGTTTTACTGGGAGAATAGTGTGTTATGAATAATTAAGTATATGTGTGCTGTACTTGCAGTATGTTCTGGAGGATTTATTTGTACATTTTTCTGAACTGTATGAAATAAAGGTTTTGCGCACGAGCCACCGTGTCCGTTGTTCATGTGTGAAACATGGGCTCTGCAGTGCGTCGCCTGTCTGACCATCACTAAAGCTGCATGTTTGTGTGCCCACAGAGCCAGCGGTTGCCAACTGCGTCCAGCGGCCCCTGGACCTCGTCTTCCTGCTGGACGGCTCCGAGCGCATGGGGGCCGACAATTTTGCCGCAGCGCGGGAATTTGTGGAACGCGTGGTGGACCGGCTCACCCTGGCGCGACGCGATAATGATGACATGAACGCCCGCATAGCACTGCTGCAGTACGGTGGCGAGACGGAGCAGATCATGGCCTTCCCACTGTCCCGCAATGCGACAGTCATCTCTGAAGGCCTGGCGCGCATGCGCTACCTGGACTCGTCCTCCAACGTGGGTACCGGCATCATCTATGCTGTCAACAACATCGTGTCGACCCGCGGTAGCCACCTTGCACGCCGCAACGCAGAGCTATCCTTTGTCTTCATCACTGATGGCGTCACTGGCACCAAGAGCCTGGAGGAGGGCATCGCTGCCATGCGCCGCTACGAGGCTGTGCCCACTGTCATCGCCTTGGGCAGCGATGTGGACGAGGGAATCCTGCGTAAGCTGACACTCGGTGACCGGTCAGCCGTTTTCCGCGGGCAGGACTTCTCCCAGCTGTCCAACAGCGCCTTTTTTGAGCGCTTCCTCCGCTGGATCTGCTGAGGATGGCGCGCGCGCACACACACACACACACACACACACACACACACACACACACACACACACACAGAGGCAGAGTGCCGTTATTTTTTCTGAATGTTTAAATTTAATAACAGGTGTTCTTTGGTTATGGAACTGAGATTATTTTTTTATTTACATTAAGGTGCTAATTTGGAGGCAGACTGGAGTTTTACAGATACCCTTTTAGAAAAAATTAATAAACTGAAAAAAATGGTCTCAGAGCCTTATAATCATAAGGGCCCCAGTGTAATGCATTATCTTTTTACTGAAAAGTATGCTAAGTGGTTCCTGTAGTTGACTACTTTAGTTATGTCACACCCCTGTACTGAAGACAAGCAGTAAAAGACCAGATGGTTGTATCCATGCACTGAAATGAAGCCTGGACACTATTGCATGTTTTTCATAGAGGTTCTTTGCCCACGAATGTTCTCATGTACAGTACAATGTAACTACAGATGACACGCCGTCTCTATAGCAACATTTTGCTCAGCACCTTCAATGTGTGTGTTTTTTTTAGCTCTGACATGCAGTTTGACATGTTTGTATGGTCCCTTTACACACTTAAAGACAAAAGGTTTATAGTTGTATGGTCAATAAAATATTACCAGACAGTGGCCTTTCTTCTGCTCTGTCAGGTGAGATGGTTTAGACCAGTGTGTTGGTTGCAATCAACGTGTGAGTGTGTTCAGTGTGAGAATCCTCCTTCACATCCACCTTTTTCCACTTCTGTCCATCAAAGGGAGGTTCAACCCCATCATGGCAGGAAGAAAACCAGCTGTGACACCAACTCTCAACCCCTCGCACCCATGCTGTACCCCAACACTCCTGAAGGAGCGTTTTCAAAATGGAGCTGGACATGGGGTCCCTTCTAGAACTATTTTGGGGACTGGCGACATAATAAAGTCAGATTAACGATGAATGAAATGACCAGAGAAAGTCCCATAGAGGGGGGGTCCAAATATTTGATACTGACCAATGTGGTTAAAAAGGTTAATTTCATTACCAAGGAAAGTGTTGCTTACAGTCACAAGCAAGTCGTAAAGCTAGAAGCAAAGGAAAAGCCTCACCAGTAAAGGATGTGGAAAAAACTGTGTCTCTAACCCAAATCGAAAATGCGCAAGAAAAGTGCAGATTCGAAAAGAAAGTTAATAATCGGATTAAACTCGTAATATCTAAAGGAAAGTGTGAACGCGAAAAGCAAAATAGTATAAGGAAAGTGCAAATTTTAATTTGCATATAATTTTTCTATTTTTACGTGGATTTATAGTTTGTCAGTACATTGTTTATCGTCTGGGTTGCTTTATTGTTTTCCCATTTCTTAAACTTTATGTATGGTTTTCCAATTTCGTTTTGCTTTTCCAGATTTTTTTACTCGTTTGCTTTTTAACGTGGCACTCATCGTCCTCCACGGTACTCTTCGTGTCACCAGGCAAAAAGAGCGAAGTGTCACCACAGCCGCTGCCACCTGGCGTGACCCGCCACGCCCCCCCCCACTGAATCCCGCAGCCCCCCTCGCTGCGATACAGCGAAATTGAAATTAACGTGAATGTATTTAGGACCTCTTTGGGATATTTAGAATGTTTTTGTTCCGTGTTAAAATGATTCATGTTGAGCTTCAACCAATATTTATCAAATACTTGAGTGCGCTGAATGTTTTTTGCGACTTATATAGTTTAGATGTTATTTCTGAAACGCGTTTCCCATTTTATGACCCGTCCGGTTCTCCGTACTCGTGCTGTTCGGTCTGCTGCTGCGGGTCCTGGTGAGGGTAAAAAAAACGATTTGTATTACTTTGATTTACTCTGAATTCCTACATTCGTGCATGAGGAGGTTCGGCTCTAATCGAATCTCTTTTGCAGGAACTGTAGGGGTATTTGCTGTTTATCATTAATATAATATTGTTTTAACCTGTATAACTGTTCCGTTTCGCTCGTGCGCTTTAAACACAGCGAACTCGGGGTGTAAAATTTTACACCTGGTGTCCATAAAGGTGCAATAAAGTGAACTGTCGGAATCGTGACAACTTGAGAAGTAATCGCGAATGGAGTATATTTCTGGAAAAAATGGCTCTTTGGAAAGTAGGACGGTGCAGGAGTTCGAACTTTGGACACTGTGCCTGTTCACGGCTGCAGGTGGGATGTGACCAAGAGCCGCGTAGTGAGAAGAGGGCAGATCCAGCAGGTGATGCCAGGTTGTGGCTTCGGTGTGCTGGAAGACCCAAAGACTCGAGTTAGTTGTATTTTGTTGACTGTCTCCTGGGTGCCCCCTATGGGAGGCCACCGCACACGTTAACTCCACGCTTGGGACCCCCAAGCAGGAGGAAGGAGAGAGCAAGACTTGCTATAGAAAGCGTGTGTCTGATGTGTCCCTGTTGTTCCAGTGAAGCTCTGCAGTAATGTAGGGATGACGGTGTGCAGTTATATGTGTGTGACAAACTGGAAGTCCCTTCTTTTCAGTGGCACCATGCTGAGCAAACGTGTGGGTGATCTGTGCACCCCCGCTTTCCTGGTGGACCTAGAGAAGGTGAAGCAGAATGCGAGGGTGATGCAGGAGCGCTTCCAGAAGATGGGTGTCCAGCTGCGGCCTCACATGAAAACACACAAAACAGTGTAAACACTCGAGTTTTCGCTCTGCTCCTCACTGTCCACACCTTGGCTTTGCGCACACACTTTTGATGTGTTTAAGTTCAGAGTGTAAACACCTTCAGCACAGTAAGACCAGAGGAAAACAGATGATGTGGCACATGCTGCTCTACTGAGGTTCCTGTTCTCTCTCTGTCTCTGGGCAGCGAGTGCGGTGACATCATGACGGGTGGCTCCCGCTGCTGCATCACAGTGTCCACTGTGGCCGAAGCCACGTTCTACGCAGACCACGGCTTTGATGACATCCTCTATGCATATCCGCTGCCTCTGGACAAGGTGGAGCGCTGTGCCCAGCTCTCAGAGCGGCTCTCCCTCTTTCACGTGCTTGTGGATAGCACTGCTGCCCTGCATGCGCTGAGACAGCGCCCCCTACAGGGGGGCAAGATATGGCGAGTGTGGCTCAAACTCGACTGTGACAACGGGAGGGGTGCGGACCTTTTATCAGTCAGCCAGTTGGGACTCTGCACTTTGTGACCAATCTGGATGTTTCCACAGATGGTTCTATCTTAGCTCCTTTCATTTTGCAGCTGGAGTTCTGTATTCGGAACCGTTGGCACTGTTGTTGGCCAAGGACATCTGGCAGAGTGAAAGGGTGGAGCTCACGGGTGTCTACGCCCACTGTGGAAACACCTACCACTGCTCAGGGGTGGAGCAAATCCAGGCCATCGCCCAGCAGACCACCACTCTTATTCTGCAGTTCATGGAGAAGTAAAATGCCTTTTGTATTTTATTTTACTCTTGGGTTACTTAGTATAAATGTTTTTTTTAAACCAAAGTGTTAAGAATAACTATAAAATTATTATTTGGAACAATGTGCAGCAAAGATTTAACAAAAATATATCACCTTAAGCTGGAATGTAATTGAACATTTTTGGATTTTTGGGAGGCTTTGCTTTATGTATGAAATTGTGGGTTGTTGGGGACAGATTAATTGATGGCGTTTCCTCCTGGGGGTTCCCTCCTAAGGCTGAAAGATGCTGGCATTGATGGCCCCAAGTGCAGCATTGGCTCCACCCCCTCCTGCAGCCACCCGGTTCCAGACATGGCTGTGCTCAGTGAGGTGCATCCTGGGAACTATGTCTTCTATGGTGAGCTGGACAAGTTGTGGTGTGATCCACAATGGCATAGGAGGGAACTTGAAGAATGATCATTATGGGTCAAAGGTCTACTCAGATCCCTTAGCGACACCCTCCATTACTGACTTTCTGAATATTTCAGCTGTATGACATTACCAGCACACAAATATTACTAATTAACATATCAATGAGTGGCGTTGTTCAGCAGCTGTTTCTCATTTAAGCTGCTTAATCCCCTCCTGTTTTGATTACTGCATTTTAAAGGCCCACATGTACATTTCTAGTTGGTCTTTAGTTTCACTGAAGCCCTGCCCCTTTTTTGTGTCAAACACCATTAGTGTTGCTGGCTGTGATGTGCTCTGCTCAGGATGTGAAGGTCACTTGAACCCTGAGCTTTATTGGGTTGTGATGTTTTCATCACCAGATGTGCAGCAGTCGCTGATCGGCTCATGCAGTCTGGATGACGTGGCGGTGCGGGTGCTTACCCGGGTCATAGGACACTACCCTCACAGGAACCAGCTGCTGGTGGACTGTGGCTGGACTGCACTCAGCCTCGATGGTCATGGTAGGCTCCCCAGCGGCTATGCGGTTATCGAAGGCCACCCAGACCTAAGGTCAGAGTCGCAGCTCTCAGCTTCTTCACTCCTTATTTATTGGTATGTTCCATTTCCAATATCGCCGCTACATTTCCCTAGATTGGTGTCTATGACTCAGGAGCACGGAAGAGTCGAACCTGTGTCTGGGAACCTTGACTACAGCAAATTCCCTCTGGGCTCTGCTCTCAGTCTCATCCCCTATCATGTAAGTTTATCATGGCACCACAGTTTCTCCCCAGGGAGCTCTCTTGTCTTCTAATACTGTGGTAGTATGCAAACACAGTGTCTGTTCCCAGGCGTGTGCCACGGCTGCGATGCACCCTGTCTACTTCGTCCTCTCAGAGGGAGCCGTTGTGGATACGTGGAAACCTACACGAGGATGGTAGCCTCTTAGAGCTACAAGGATTAATTAATATAGCGTTAACTTTAAGACTTGACAGCTTTCATTTTACCCAGTTTCACGAGACGCTGTTTTTCTGTGCTAAAACACTTCTTTCAGCACTTTATCTGCTAACACACTGCTTATAATCTAAAGTACTTTTTTACCTTTTGATTTTGAGCTCAATGAAATAAAGTATTTTTCATGGCTGTACAAAAGTGTTTATTTCTCATCTTCTCCAGTAAAAAAGCTGCAGTTCTCAGTGTTTGTACAAGTTTCCACATTTTGAAATCCATGAATCCAGTTGTTGCTAACAAGGAGATGCTATAAGATAGACACCACTGGTTCACACACCTTTGTGAAGAGGGTGTCTGACCCAAAACATGGGGGGCTGGTTCATATCTGGGTGATGACTGAACTGTGAGCTAAATTGCTTGGTCTTTTAGCTGCTGCTACAGCACCGCCATGCTGTTCTCCTCAAGCATGCTCGTCACATCATGTCAAGCTGCAGAGTGAGAAAGTGACAGTGACAAAGAGCCCAGTTTGCACAGTGACAGATGGTGGATTGCTGTTGACTCCACTCACCAGGTCGTCCACATCCCCAGCATCCTCCTCGGCCACTGGAGCAGCAGCCTCCACTTTCTCCTCCGTGGTCATGAACTGCAGAGGGGATACATCTGGTCAACAATGGCACCATTTGACACACACTTCTCATCTGCACATCCCTTCACCCCCCACCATGGCTCTGCCCTGTCCCATGGTATGGTTACCTGACTAGCCTCCTCTTTGGTCACAGTGCTTCCTTCTACCTCGTCTTTACTGATGAGTGTAACTCCGTCTGCAGACAAATAAATACAGATGGACGTCATATAGGAACACAAAATACCGTGTTAACCTTACCACGCATTTCAGATCAGTGTCCATCTCACCTCGGACTAGTAGCTCCCAGAAGTCCTGAAGGCCTCCATCTGGAACACTTTTCTTCAGGAACTGCAGATAATTGTTGTAGAGTTCTGCGTTTGTAACCTGCCACAAGTATAGAGTGTGTGGGGGACTTGTTCACTTTTGTTCACCACTGTAATAACTCGTTTTTATTAGACATCACTAGATGGGGGTGGCAGAGTGGGGTGAGACAAACACTGAAGCTCAGCTGACGCAAACTGTGAAGCATGGCTCAACACCATGACACCCCCCCATCCACCAACTACATCTACAAACTTTGCCTTAGCAGCCTGGTAGCGGTAGGTGCCCCCTGCAGGTGGATCAACAGCCTGATAAGGGGTGCCCCCTGCTGGTGGATCAGCAGCCTGGTTCTCACCTTCACCGACTCCTCCCTGAAGGCATGAAGGCTGGAGAGGCACTTGCTGTAATAGTGTGGGTTCCTGGCGCTGAGTAGCTGTTTCATACGGAAGGTGAGCTGCTGGCAGACTGAGCAAAAACCAGCAGAAAATCCGGTCAGAATGACAGAAGCTCCTGGTTTCAACCGGAAACATCTACAACTACAGTACTATGCAAAACTCTTAGGCATGCAACTTCAATGTCTGTTGAGAAGATTCTTATCTACCATCAGGGAGGTTTCTGATTGGTCCCAAATTCATTCTGCAGCCTGAGAATGACCTCAAAACACCCAATCTTCAGCAAAAAGGAATCCTGGAACAGATGGTATGTTCCCCACAGAGCCCTGATCTCAACATGATCAAGTCAGTCTGCGAGTACATGCAGAGACAGTCAAAGTCTGCAGAAGAACTGCGGCCAGTTCCTCAAAATGTTTGGAAGAACCTACCAACCTCTACCTTAAACTGCATGCAAGTTTACATAAGAGAACTGATGCTGTTTTAAAGGCAAAGGGTGGTCCCACCAAATATTGATCTGATGAGGTTTTTTTTGTCTACTGCACTTTTTAGAAGGTTTATTGATTAATAAGTATTCATGGCATTATTTTTGTAACCATCCTCGCTTTATGGCATTTTTCCCCCACAGGTGCCTAAGACTTTTGCACAGTACTGTACTTTAATGTGTTTTATGTCTGGCAAGGACCACATTACCATAACCTAGTAGGTAGTTCATTAACTATCCAAACACACCCATAACATATCTGTGTAACATGCCTGTTGCCCCAGACCTTTCCACTTCTCAACATTTACATTATTTATGATTTTTGTCCACAGTGGTCTTAAACTAGCACGCTGATTTACTCTTGTATACACCAGCGTAATTTTTACTGTATCAATTCAAGGTAAAGCACTACAGCAGAAGGGTGATTTGAACCTGGGCCCTTGGAGTACAAGGCAGCAGCTCTAACCACCATACCCCATGCTGCCTATGCTTGTCTGCCACTCAGTCAATGAGGACAATCATACTGTGGCATCTAGAAGTGCCTATTTGCTTGAGGTGTTTATTTACTGCCTGCCTATAACCCTCCCCGCTCTGACATTTACCACAGGGACACTAAACCCTGCCCCAGCACCCACCTTGATCAAAGGGGATGTTCTTCTGCCGGATGAGAGCACGGAAGTCCTTGTCGGGATTCACACTGCCCACCTAAGGGACACATGAGGTGCCACAGTGAGTGGCAGTCATCATGGAAACAATAACATTGTGACCTTCCAGTGGGAGGTTGGTGAGCTCCCAGAGGCCACTGGATCTGTGTACCAGCAGACACACCGTGGTGACACTCTGAGATGTGCTGGCGACACTAAACTCCCCTTCATCCTCACGTGCTTTCTTAGCCTCTGGCTCCTCGTCATTCCTAAACAAAAAAAAACAAAAGCCATGACAGTAACTGAGCAGTGTTGTGCATGCGTGCGCGTCAGTGACAGTAACTACACACCACAGCTAACGTACCCCTTCCCAAAGACATCTGCACTCGTTTTCTGCTCCTTTTTCTGCACAATCAAAGTGAGTGGAAACTTCTTCTTGAGCTCCTGCAGTGGGGCATGACACCGTGCTGACACTGCTTGGGGGCGCTCTAGTGCTGCCTGCAGCCAAGGCTCTATGGGAGGCAGAGGAGCTTTGGGGTTTAAGGCCCGGTGATGCAGACACTGGAGCGCAAAGGGAAGGGAGAGGATGGGGCAGGGTTATCACGTGATAGTGAGCCTCTACTACCTGAGCAGAACAGCCAGTGGGTGGCATTACTCCTGTACCTGGAAGAGCCTTTGGAATTGTGGGTTTGGGATGTGGTTGACCTTGAAGATGTCCCGCTGCCCCTCTGCATCCTCCTCCACCAACATCATGGAGTCAATGAGAGAGTCAACTGCTGACAGCTGCTCAGCTGGAAAAAAAACAGGACTGAGGCCTTCAACAAGGATGGAAAACAATGTGTAACGTGCAGTGTTTGTGGATGCATGGGTAAGGAGGACAGTGAAAAAACACACCTGATGCTGTAAACTTCTTGTTGTTCTCCAAGGAGGGGAAACCAAACAGCCTCAGGTCCTCTGCAAAAGGCAGCTGGACGTACGCGAGACACTGAGGACACAAAGCACAGTGGAGGCAGAGCTACAGACAGCACCTATACTGCATCCATGTCATTTAACAACAGTTGTAGACTCAGCACAGAGAAGAGGCAATGTATTAGGGCAGCTTGCAGCAGTCCCTCACAAGAGCTCAGTTGGTCCCAGGCAGAGACAAGTCTTCCATACGAGTTGTACTTACAAAAAGTATCGCCATCTGTTTCACTGCCACCTCCAACTGTCCCCTGATGTCCCCAAAGTCCCTCTCACCTCATATTTCTCCTTGATGCAGGGGAAGGCGGCTCCCACCTGTGGGTTGCTCCTCCGGTCATATACATAACGGACAATTGCCACCATCTGCAGCTCGTCCAGTGCTCGGATGAGGGCCGACAGGGCAACGCTTGCATGCTGACCGCACACATATACACAGACACAAGTGAGCAGTGCAGGTGCAGGTACATGGTTGAAGGGAGTGTTTTCCTTGTGACACGAGTCTCACCTTATCATCCTTAGCAGCAAACACGTTGACGACCTGAGATCCCATGAACTGGTGCTGCTGAATCTGGTGTTTTGATTGAAAAAAGAAAAGAATTAATCATTAAGATAAAGCGTAGTTTCTCTGAAAGACCTTCTCTGAACTTGGAGACAGTTCGTTCACTGAGATGTGTGTCACTTTGCTATGTGGAGGTGCTGCAGTACCAGACTCTGCTTGGTGAAGCCCAGCACAGCAAAACTCTTGCCATCAGACTTGTACTTCATCTGCTCCTGGTCCACCTTGGAAAATGGCACGATGTCGCTGCCGTAGCGGAACCCTGAGCACAGCAGACAGACATATTGAGAGGCAGCAAAATAGCAGTAAAACTGAACCCATTCCGCCGCTCAGCCTGGTTACTGGTTCCCCATCACTGTTGAGCATTTCTAGTCAACCCTCTTCATCAATCTTCATCAACCTTAGTCACAGTACCTTGAATGGTGTCATCTCTCTGCACCTCGGTCTCATTGTCATCATTCAGGCAGTACACAGTATCCCTCTTCACGTCATCCTTCTTGTGAGACTGGGCATCCACCATCATCCAGCTCTTCTTGACCCTCTCTTCTGTCACCTAACAGTCACAGCAGCACCTTGGTGACATGGGACTGAACCTGGTAGCGCCTGTCAGCTGATGCACCTCACACACCGCAGCACAAACGCACCGCTTTGTAGCCCACGATGCTGATGGAGATGGTGCTTCCAATTGTCAGCTGACAAGGCCACGCCATGGGCCGCCGTTCCATCTTCTTGAAGATGGTGAGCTTCTCGATGGCAGAACTGCATAATGAAGAAACATATCTTCACCTACTGGCTCCAAAGTTCATTTTAAGGTGGTCAGATGGTCTGTACCTGAAGGTGTGCACCTCCTCCAGGCCTTCCTCCTCCTCCAGCAAAGTCATGATTTGCCGCACCAGCTGCAGCCCCTGCTGCTGTTCCCTTGTCAGCCCCTTTCCTCCGTGTGGGAGGGCCCTTGAACCAGCACCATCCCCACTGCCTCCATCATCCTCCATGTCACTCTGGTCCACATCCACAGGAAAAGGCAAACTGGAGGACACAAAGGTCAGAACTGTCACACACAGCCACTAACTGACCAATAACCCGACAGCCGTGATGTGTAGGGAATAATGAACAGAATACATCCATACAAGAACTGCAAAGTGATTCCAGCTCTCTTGAGATTCCCAATGATGGTATTCAACTGATCGTCACTGACTGGGGACTGCAGGTCAGTGAGCAGGGCGATGTTGAGCCGCTCATACTTCTTCCCTCTGCAGCAGAATTGCAAACAAACTGTCATTTTAGCAAGGACAACACAGTCATTTCAGGGACAATTTCGCTCACTTTCTACAGGGTCTCACAGTGTCTCCTTCTGCAGGAGGTCCATGCAAACGACAAGAGCGTCCAGCCCTGATGGAAGTGGTTAAGGCATCTGACCTGTCAGCACAGTTTGTTGAAAAGAGTCACACAGGATGAGCTCCAGGAATTAAGCAGAGATAACAAATCTTGACTCAGCAACATGTTTGTTACATCCCTCTGCTAGAGGTATTATTATTATTAATATTAATAATAATAATAATAATAATAATAATAATTTTTCTGACCGCTTTCCCCAGTGCAAGGTTTGTATACCGAGACTTACACTAATTTACCGCTTTATGTAGTTGGGTATTGTTTATTGCATCAATACAGTACAGACAGAGCAGCAAAAAGAGGAGACTACTGCGTTATACAAGCAGTGGATGTGACAACAAGCAACACTGCCAAATATTTATTGTGATAAATCGCAAAAAAAATAATAAGGGAGGATACAGTCGGCCTGCTTGTTACCCGGCTGGATGCTGTTCTGGATCTCCTCCAAAAGCTCAATATCAGGAATCATCAAGTGTCGATGCACACTGATGTTCTGGTACTGTCCGCTGGCAGCCAGCGGGTTCTTTGTGCCGTCAGTGCCGAAAAGGACTAGGCCCACTTCATCCTTGTTCTCTGCAAACACCTACAGGACAAGCACGCGTTTACAAGGGATGTAAATCCAGCAGCGAAAGGTCAGGGCCAGAGTGGAGGACCAGTCATCACCTGTCGCTGGACAAACTTCTGCATGACCTTCTTGGCCTCTTCGAAGGAGGACTGGTGACCAGGAGCCGAGTCGCTCATGGAGAAACCAACGTCCATGCAGAGGACCAGCGCCGCCTGCAAGACAGTAGAGACGTTACACACCTGATAGTTACTCGTTTTACACACAAATACACAGATACATACATACATACTCTGACACATGCATAAACATACACAGAAACATACATACATAGGTGGAAATGAAATTTAAAACAATAAACACTTCCTAAATCTCCCTCCAGAATCCAGTGCATCCGGGATAAAACAAATAAACAAATTCGCGTGAAATGTGTGTTTTGTGGCTTCATGTTCCGGTTAATTCAACTTTCTTCACTTTAACGAACATTGTACCTTTGCGGATCGCGCCATTTCGCCTTCCTCCTCTTCTTCTGGTTCCCTTTGTTTTCGTTTCCGGAGAGAAACATTCCGCTCGATAAAAGGTTCCGAGTGGCCGTGGCTCTTTACCTCACGTACCGCCCACAGTATCTCATTTACACGCGGACGTGAGAAATGCAGATCGTTATTCTCTCAGCACTGATGCTGAGCGACTTTCTGCTGCTTAACCACTTGTTTTGTTGTATTGATCTAATATAATTCACGATTTTATGTATATAAATGTAAGCACGCTTATTTGAACCTCAACACACTTCAAATGAATCAGGGGTAAGTGTCACGTGTGTAAAAAGTATTTATTTAAATTCTCGACGTTATTGAAATGTGTTTTAAAGAGTCACACAATTTACAGGGAAGATGTGTCTAGAGATGTTGGGCCCTGCCATGGATCAGGGGCTCTGGACAAATACTATAGCACTTACACAAATATACTGCAGGTCAGATACATTTCCTCAAACCACAGGCTTCAGGTGAGGCCATGTCCTAAATCACTATGCCACCTGCTGAATTTACCTTTCAAATTTTTGGTTTAATGACATGTAGCTAAATTTGGGTTTTAAAAGAACCTAATTATTTTCACATATGCTACTTATTCCTGTTGTTTCAATTCCAGACTGGGGACAACATTCTAGGTTTGCTTTTTCCAACTTATAACCATTCTGTTCATAGTCTCATTTTGATGATTTGATGAGATTTCTTTACATGTGTAAAGTGTAGCAGCAAAACACTTGACAGAATTCATTGCACATGTTTTGAACAGACATGTATGGTTAAAAAGCTTTATCAAACTAAACATTTAGCTTGAAATGAACTGCTCAACTAAACAGTAGCATTTTGGACTCAAACACTGTCAGCATCAGGCTCCTTCAATTCTTTAACGTTCTTGTGCCTGAATGAGCTCAACATCAGTAGCATTAAATCCTTGAGATACTACAAAATATGTGGTGGCCCTTGGCTTTATATGCTATTTTGAACCTAAGTGCTGCACATACTGAACTCAACCTCAGGAGGAAACTGGTACAGATTTTGGAACACAGGGATTAAGCAAAACTCTTGTGTGGTTTTGTGTGTTACTGAAGAGCCAAAACAGAAAGATTCATTCATGACCACTTTATTCAGGGATGTTAACTGACCACATGGCTGGCCAAAAGGCCAAGTCACAAATTTCTTGCAAACTGTACAAAAAGTGAAGTTGCTGAAGTTTACTGGTCCTTCAGTTCCTTCAGTCTTCTAATAGCAGACTTGACTGTGACAGCTGATGTTGTGCTACAAAAGAAGAATAGTTATATGAGACCAGCATCTTAATAAGGTGATCAAATTCACAGAAAATATACTAATCTAATTTTGAAGACCAAAACACAATGAAATAATGATGGATTATCAGGTGCTTAAAAACAGAAACTCACCATAGAACATTTTAAAAAACCAAAGACATTTTATGGCTTTTTCTCCATACTTTAAACTTACTACTAAAGGTACTTGTTACACATCACACTCTCACATTTAGAAGCATGTTCAAAAGTACACCAAAAAAATATAGTATCTAAAAACATTCTATGCATGTCACCGCATACATTTTTAATTTTTTCATAACACTTCCCTCTCAGGCCCATGTTACTGGCTTTATATATGACCAGTGATGTGGAAGAATTTGGGAGACTTACTTGTAAGTCCAGGCTCCCCCAGCCACGGTCTTCATACAGGAGCCACAGTGCCAGATGCCAACAGCCTTTCGCTTCATCTTGGTCTGAAAAAGCAGCAGGACAAGCGTGATGTGGGAAGACAACCTTTGCCACTGACTTCCACATTCTTCATGCCAGTAACATCGGCCAATGCATGAAATACCAGCATGTTTATCTAGTTACTATAGACACGGGTATATCACAGCTTTCTGACAAGAATGCACTCTATTCAAGAGCAGAACAGCATCATAATTCAAAAGTGACATCTGCCAGAGTCCTTCAATGGCCAAAACACAAAGTTATTTCAGCTTAAGTTCAAGATATGTAACACACAGAATACCGGATCCTTAAAAGCCTTAGAGCCACGCCACATGTATCACCGCCTTGCTTTTACGGAGCTAACCCTGCACACCCAGTACTTCCACTGGTTTTCTTGCAGTTTTCATGGAAATAACGCCATTAACTGTCAGAACCGAGTGTGTCGATGTGGGAGCTGAAACAAGCAAACAGGCTGGCAGCGCTTCCACCTCCAGCCGCGGAACGAAGCTTGACTGACAGCGCGCCTGCTGCCTTCGCCCGGAGCCGCTCTCTGATACTCACCTTGCCGCAAAAGGAGCAAGTGTACTTGGCGTGCTGGCTGATCTCGATCTTCTTCACCATCTTCCTGAGGGAGGCGCCATAGCGGGTGCCATATTTCCCCACAATGCCCACCTTTTTCGTGCGCTTCGCCTGGGGAAACAACCACACAAACATTGAGAAGCCGCGATAATAAGCGGTTCAGGCTACCGTTACAACGGCAGTGATCGCCGTGGCGCCTTCGGGCCCCGTCCCCATTAAACGGGGCTCATGGAAGCAGCTGCACCAGGGCGCCCCTTGGAGGGACACCGTTGGCAGTTTAAGCACATAAACAAAACATTTTCAGCACCCATTCAGGTCCAAATATATTCACGAGAACGTACTAACTACACACGGTTACTTCGAGACGGAGATATTATTTCGTGTTCGCGATGGATATGGATTTATATTAATAATTCTCGGGAACCCGTTCACTCACCATTATAGCGGAAGAGGGTCCGGTTCGAAAGAGGGCGTATCTTGTGCGCAGGCGCGTTTTACCGGACACGGCCGTCGGGAACTGTGGGATACTGGAGGACCGAGAAGGTTGGTTGCATGGAATTCTGGGAAATTGGCGGGCCAAATGGCTCTATTAATGCTGAGAGAAGTTTATGGGAATGATTCTTGTGCAGCACTTACTGTGATACATTCTTTAAACAATTAATGACATATTCACCTACTTTAAGAAATTAATGATATTACAATGCACTGACTCCAAATTTTGTTTCAGTAGCGTTTCATTTTTATGTGTTCCCTTTCGTTGTCCACTTTTGTATCAAACTTCGTAACACTCGTTTTCTTCTATTAACGATGAAACACGAGTTATGCTTCTCTTATTTCATTATCAGTTTTTATGTGTGCAATTCTAGCTGTGTCCTGCTATACAAATTGACCGAGATTTGTTCAGTTCAAATTTAACAAAGTTATCCTGCAGTTCACTAAGGTAAAAATAGCTTTCACAAAGTGTGTTATCTGTCAGGCGCTGAAATGGAAGAGCGGGACACTTTGGCAGATATTAGTTCACTTTTACTGCAATTGGGTGAGTACAACAGCAACTTCTGAAAGAACATATTTAAAACATGAAAAACAAATAAGAATCGGCTTTATGTTTCATGCTGACAGGCTCTTCCTCCCCAACCCAAATAGACAGTATGAACATTACAGTTATGAATACAGTCAGCACTCAATATCCATGCACCTGGTGGGGCCTGTGGGCAGTGTGTCAGGCAGTTGGCTGTCTTTATAACAGCTGTTTCAAACTGCAGAAAGGTCCTAGGCCCTGGCCTGTACAACATTTTACTCCGTTGCTCATCAATGTTTGACTCTACAGGTGTGTGATTCATGTAGAACTGGAACAAGCACTGCTCAGTCCCATCTGGGATGGCCTTTTGTTCACTAATCGGTTATTTGTTTAAAAAGGAAAAAAAAATGTCAATTCATTTTAGTGTTAAAAGGGCTCTTACCAGTAACTTCTTAATAATCTACAAAACTTCTGAAATGAGTGAGCCACTGGAGACGGCTACTTAACTATATGTTCAGTCATGCTGTAGACCACTTAAGATGCAATTCTCCCATGTAAACAGGTGCTTATGTAATGTATTTTAACTATGATGTTTAAAATTCACTGTTGAGTCACAGAAGTTTTGTTGAGTTAGCTCACTTTGCCCCCTGACACTTCTCTCTGCCCAATTCCAGCTACGGAGTCTCAGGACATTTCCCTAAAAAAGCTTGAAGCTGATTGTCAAATTCAAAGTGGGTTATCTTTGTTATTATATTATGCTCCAGTAACAGTTATTTGTACAAATCCCTTCAGAATTCACCTGAGTATGTGAGCATGACCTTCTCACTGAAGTTTTCCAGGGAAATGTGGCTGAGAAGAAGATTGAAATTGAAAACACCAGAAAAAGTATTGAGAATCTTGAAGAACACCTGTCCCAAAGAGAGAAGCTGTTGACACATTACAAAGACAGCGTGAGAAGGTCACAGATAAGCACAAATAATTGATATACTGTAGATAAGCAGAGTTGACAAAGTCCATTGCACGTTTCAAGCCTGAGTTACATAATCATTTCCCCCCCAGTCATCCAGTGTTTGGTCTTAGCTCAAGTTTTGGCTAATAAATAACTATTAAACAATGGTGCTGAATGATCACCCTGCCATGTGTTACATTCAGCCTGAAGGAAACCAACCAGCTTCTGCTCCAGTATGAGCAAACACTGCAGCAGGAGCTACACAGAAGGCAGGAGTCCTACAGTCAGGACAGGTGAATTAAGCTTCACACGATACAGCACTAAGGCTCATGGAAGTCTCTTCTAATCCCCCAAACAGTTCTTGAGTTAATAAGCATCTTAGGTTAACAACACACTTGGTTTTTAAATGCTACTCTGAAATGTTTGTCCATCCAAGGAAAATGTATGAGGAAAGAATTGAAAACTACAGGAAGGTGTTTGAGGAGCAGAAGGAGCAGTACTTCAAGAGTCCCCTGGCACAGAAACTCATCCAACTACAGCAAGAGAAAGCAGAAATTGAACAGAGGATTATGGGTTGTGAAGAAAGGATTGTTTCTAAAGAAAAGGAACTGCAGGCCTTGCAGGGTATGGATCTGTTTCCTGGGAGTGTTTCATTGGTGCTTCAAAAGCTTTTCAAAGTCAGGATTAATATTGAGTCCTTTTGCTGTGATTCTTCAGACCCTGGCCCAGAGTTACCCTTCGGTGAAAATGCACTGTATCCTTTCTATTGGCAAAAGTACAGGCTGTTTTAAGTACTTTTACAGTAAAGTAAGGCCGGTTTAGATGTGGAACAGTGGCAGAGCTCAGACTCAGGGGAGGACAAGACAAGATAGGTTTGTGTTATGCTGGCTGTCTTTGACCTCCTGCTTCAGCACGAGTGAGCAGCAGAAGTCGAGAGCATTGCAGCCCTCAACAGCCAATGAGAGCTCTTTGCTGGAGGTCTGTCTCTTTCCATATTCTCAGTGTTTTATTAGTGCAGGAATGAATGATAACTTGATTTCTGAAGCTGTAGTTTGTTTAAAGAATTGGGCAGTATTTGTGCACATGCACTGAATGAAATGCCGAAGTTGAGAAACATGTCCTTTGTGATAAATGTAAGATTAGTTTAGATGTTTTATGTAACAGAGCACCATGGCTGAGAGTGAGGCAGGGAGCAGCAGTGAAGCAGAGGAAGTGAGGGATATTGCTGAAACCCTGAGTACCAGAGAGGATCATTATGCAGACACCATGATTGGGATTACAGCCATTCCATCTGTAGTGGACACATGGAGCAGAGTGGACACTAGTGGTATGGGACTGAAGGAAAATAAAATACAGCTGCTTGCTGTGGGTCAATTTCACTTCTACGTTACTTTTCATCATAGCAAGAGATTGTCAGATGTGTCTGTACATCATAATCCTCTGAGCAATGCTTATCCACTCAGCAGGTGTGTTACAGGACAGCCAGATTGAGGCAGCCCAGGTACATCCTCAACCTCAGTCATCTTTGAACTTGAGCTAGTGTAAACTGTTGAACAGAAGAAACACTCCATGTCACCTCAAGAACAGTGCTATGTAACAATAAATTAAAATTAAAATTGAAAAACACAGAAAGCTAAACATCATTTCTATAGTGTCAGTAAGCAGAGTAAAAAAGATGGTTTTGAAATGGGATCCAAAGTAGTAACCAAGAGCCTTTGTTGCAGCAAAGAGACTCAGCAGCTGTGGAGCAGCAGCAAAAAGATACAGTTGGAGGGGAACAGGAATCACAGTCTCATAGTAAAGGACACACTGAGGACACAGCGGGTTACCTACGCACTCCACCTCCCAGGATGAAGGCTGTTTCAGACACTCCAACCTTCTCGCTCAGGTCAGATGTATGTGAAGAGGCTTATATCAAAATACAGGTGAAAGTCTGCTGCTCCAGACCCTGTAGAAAGTGGTAATTTATGGAGCTTTCCAAAGCCAAGGAAGTGGTTTCCTGTGTAAGATAACATTCAGCACTCATCAGTACTTTTCTAAATGTGACAGTATCTGTGCCTTTTTTAATGTCTAGTGAATAAACAGTGACAGTTAATATGAAGGAGGGTTGTCAAAATTTTTGTTAAAATCTCATTAAAGTCACTTTACCCGCAGAAAAATATTTTGCTATCAGGTGAGTTGCTCTAGCTGGAAGTGTTAACCAATAACAGTATAGTTCATGGCACCATGGTGATTCTCTTTTCTTCCCTAGTGGAAGCACCTGTCCTTCTCCTGGTTACTATGATGCTCCAGAGTCCTTTGTGTTTTCTGCACACTTGGATCCCAACACTCCTGGCTTCTCCGGGTTCGGGTTTTCTGCAGAGCCAGTGCCAGAGGTGAGGCTTCCTGCAAGATGGTGGCCTCGACTTTGAGAAGCCTGACGGAAATGTATGGATCATAACGAAATCCAAATGATCATTGTGCTCTTCTTGCAGGACACATCCTTCTCTTTCTCAGCTTCCTCTTTTACTCACAAGGTGGGGAGATTGGCTTTCTTTGTGGCACTATTATCAACAGTCTATGTTTGGGTTCCCATCAAACGTTTTTCCTTGTTTTTACAACACAGAAAACTTTGGGATCCAAAGAAGCAGGTGATTTTTGCATTGTTGTGCAGTCAAGTGTAATTACCTGGTCTTTGTTGCAATGATAGTTAAGAATATCATCTTTCTGAGCTTCCAGGCTTCATGTTTGAGCAGATGGACTCCCATCCAGAGGAGCAGTTCTCCTTGTTCTCTAAGAGTCCAGGTCCAAGATCATCTGGTTCGGAGCAGGGAACGCTCAGTGAGACAAGCCCCTTCTCCTTCAGCTTTGGCAAGTTTCAGTAAAAGGATTTGGGATGTTCATTTAATGTTAAGTACCTAAAACAATAACGTGTTAATGTTACAAAGCCCTTGCTGAGGTGTGAATTTTGTTAACATGGCAAGTTTGTGAAGTTTTTCTTGTTGAAACTGAATTCATTAACGTTGAATATTGTAAATGTGAAAAAAATTGACTTTAGAGTTATTGAAGGAATGAATTTACGTTTCAATTGTGACAATAAAGTACTAAAGATCTTACTAAATATCTCATTTGTCTATGTTATTCAGGCTGTTACATTTAAAATACAGAATTAAAGAAAATAAAACATACAATATAAAAATACAAAAAAAGAATCATTTTTCTTTTTAGAATTCTGATTATTTGAATATACAGTAAAGGATTTTTCTGAGGTGATACATTTTATTCAATACTGAAGTCTGTAGCTTTAAAATCAGTCATTAAAAATATTTCCAATCAAAATGCATAAAATTAATAAAAATCATACCAATAAAAGTAAAAAAAAAGAAGCATTTACTATTTGAGACTGATTGACTGTTGCAAACATTAACTGTACTACAGGATCAAGCTGTCATCATCCCAGATGATATTAGTGTAAAAGTGGCGTATCAACGAGGAAAGTGTTCAGCTGACTGAGAACTTCCCTGAAACCAGCTGGGAACCTTATGTCTTAGTCAAGGTCCTTTTACACCAGTTTGCTGTTTTGCTAGTGTCAGTTTGGTGCTGCAAAGCCACAAAAACTTTGATAGCAAAACAGGTTTCATTATACATGATGTTTGAACATGGCAGTTTTATATTTCAGCTTTATCTTAAGAAGCATGAGACTTTATTTGACTACAGAATACTCAGGATGGTGGAATCTTCCAGCACACTAAGCTCCTAAAGGTAGGAAGGCAAAATGTTCTGAATTCATTGTTTATCCCTGAAATGACTGATTTACCTACTTTTCTTAACACCGGAAGATTGCAATAGACTCTACAGTGTAACGGATACTGATTCTTTGGTCGTTTAAATGGGTATAGGACAGCTTTGGGTCCTCTACTACGGAGATGAATCTGTCATCCTCAGAAGCCCGTCTCAATGCTCAGGCTCCTGCGTGTCACGTGCGCCATCTCCCCAGTAACGTATTCATTGAAGCTTGTCTGGTACTTGGCGAGCATCTTGAGCATCAGCCGCAGATTAAACCACCACTTCTCCTTTGGCATCCTGTGCCTGTGGACATCAAGACACAACAGGCTGGGTGTGCCAATTTAACAGTAGTTGTTCAAAGAAGAAATGTTGCATTATTACTCCAGACAAAAGAAGCAAAGGTGATGCCAGATTTAGCTGTCATTAAATAATCGCAGCATTCTATAGGCGTGCCTTTTAAATAAGTAAACGCCTTGACACTTCTCTGGTTCAGTGAAATGAGCAGTGGCCACAACTAGTGATCCGGCTCATACTCACTCAAAGTCAGTCTGGGCCTTAAGCTCCATCACTGGGCTGAAGGTGAGCACCTTTCTCCTCATGCCAACCACACAAGCACTGTCTGCTGCATTGGCAAACACACGACCTGGGAAAACATAGAGGAACCTTAAAATAAGCCCTGTCCTGTGCAACCTTATCCTGAGCAGGGCATTAAGGCACTGGCACGTCCTCACACCTTCTCTATAAGTCTCTTTCATTTTCTCAGTGATCCACTGGACTGCCTTCACGCCAAGCTTGGTGCCATAATTTCGGTCAAACGGCGTTGGAGTTCCACCCTATGTAAGTCCAGAATTCAAGAGGATAATGCTAATATGTTAAAATTTTGAGGTGCAAACAGACAGCAATTAACAGAAACATGTCAGACTGTTTACTTTCAGATCAATGCTCCCCAAAGCTCACCTGCTGCAGGTGTCCAAGCACATTTACTCTGCAGTCGAAGACACCCTTTCCCTCGGCAGAGTAGAGGCTGTGGATGAACTCAGTGCTGTAGTGTTCGTGCGACTTCTCGTTTCTGGGGAGGACGTTACAGGTAAGCCAATGTCCACAGTGCAGCTGTGCGTTGTCACAACTGTTCTTTTTTTTTTAACCTCAGAGGAAAAGTTGTTATTCACCTCAGCACCAGGCCTCTCTGAATGTCTTTCTTCATCTTCTCAGTAAGATGTTCCACATTGGTCTGCAGAAAGAATCCAAAAAAATTGTACACAAATAAAACAAAAATATAAAATTTCAGCTACACTGCATTAGGGGACACACTAAGTGGAGGGAGGTTGTGCTGTTTTTCGGCTCACCTTCAGATCACGGATGGTGAAGGATTCCTCAAAGATGTATGCTGCATCCGCTCCCACCGCAATGCCTGTGGTGGTGGCGAGGTAGCCACAGTAACCACCCATGGTCTCCACCACAAAAACCCGCCTCTTTGTCCCAGAAGCAGACTGCTTGATTTTGTCACAGCTCTGTGGAAGATGGTACAGAAGGATTCAGCCACATTTCTTACTGGAGCTTCACTGCACTCTTCTCTATCTGGTGCCAAACTGACTGACCCAGCAGACCTTGAAGTTTCATAGAAAGTGAGGAACTGATTCTGATGTAAAAGGAGAAAGCACCTCCATGGCGGCGTTGACAGCTGTGTCGGCCCCCAGGCTGAAATCCGTGCCTGGGACGTTGTTGCTGATTGTGGCTGGGATCACACACATGACTATGCAGAGTTGTTGGTAGTGGCTGCGAGCCTCAACAAGCTGCAGCAGCCCTTCGTATGCCTGGATGAAGACAGACATGCAGGACCAGGAGGCTTAAACAGCTGCTCCAAAATGCTAATAAACCCAGTACATCACCGGTGGATGAGTAGTAATGGAAATGCAGAAATGCTGAAAATGTAAACCTTGACTGCACTACTCTAACCAGTTCAGACTTTCATAATGTGAGAAGCACAGTTACCTCAAATCCTCCAACAAGGAGCAGAGACTGGATGCTGTACTTGTTTATGTTTTCCACAATGGACTCCATGCAAGTATTAGGAAGAGTTCTGGCCAAAATAGACAAAATTAACATTATAGATTCTGTTCCAGTAATAAAATTGTCCTCACTGAGTTAGAGTTTCAGTTGATGAAGCTCATCCATGACAATCGGATGTAGAATCACAGCAGCAACTCACCGTTTGGTCCCGAGCAAAGAGCCACCTTGGCCTGTCCAGCCAGCAACATCATGCCAGGTAACTTCTTTGATCTTTAAAAAAAAAAAAAACAAAACAAATGAACGGATGTCTGTGGAAATACATTGTGGAAGTACAAAACAGTACGTTCTCCATCTTCAACACCCTCCCATAATCATCTCTATAAAGTCCCCAACTGCACTAACATTTCATATGATAAATTTGATTTACAATCCATTTGGGCCATAAATGAAGGAAAACAGTGTTTCAGCTGCTTGGAAACGTACCGCACCCACAGCCAGGCCCTCAAAACCATCGCTGACCATGTAGACTTTGTGGCCCTGAGCCAGAGCCACTCTTACAGCTGACCTCACGGCTGAGTTCATTCCTGCTGCTGGAGCACCAACGTTCAGGATCACCATAGTGAAGTTACTCTGCAGAAGAGCAACTAGTAGTTAAACAAACTGATTGATTTAACTCAGTCATGCTTACAGAACCGACAGTCCAGCTAGTAGTCCCTACTGTGGACTGGGCAGGTTTCTGATATGCCAGCAGCTTGTAGGTGTTCCAGTTGTTCTCAAAGCTCCTGTAGTAAATAGATACTTTAATTACAGCAAGCAAATTAGACACAGAGACAGATGTGCAGACATACAAAAGAAACACTTACCTTCCACGCAGCTGAATGGCTTCATCAAACCTCTTCTCATTCATGGCCCTTTGCACCTCCTTAGTCTGCAGATAAGGACCTGAATTAGCACATCATTCAGATGATCCCATGCAGATAAGAGCAGGATTGCCCTGGGTGCAGTACAACCTACCATCTGCACACACTCCATGAGTGGAAGGCGCACGGCCTGGTTGCCAGACAAGCCGATGACACAGGCTGGTGTCTCAGGCGTGGCCTCCATCAAGGCCAGCACAGCTTCGACACCCAGCCTACTGCTCTATAGAGATGCACATCGTGAATGTTACCTTGGAAACACATACTCAGAAAGCTGCATGTGTCATTAAATGTAGTGACATACCATGGAGACTTTGGTTACTCACCAGCACCCTGTCGAAAGCCGAGGGAGTGCCCCCCCTTTGCACGTGCCCAAGAACAGTGACCCGAGTATCGTACCTGAGCCTCTGGGAGACCAGCTGTGGATAACGGGTATCCATCATCTCAAAGTCTCAATTGTCAAAGTTGTTAATAATTAACTACCAGAAAACTGCAAGCAACCATGTAAAAGTACACCGAAGGGTCTCAATTTCCTACGCCCACATATTCCCAACATGCCATATGTCTTCTACAGCCTAAAAATGTAAAATACTTACTTCTTTCACATAATTGGATGAAATAGGCTTTCCATTTCTGTCAACTGCTCCTTCTGCAATGATAATGACGTTCAGCCGAGATCCACGACTGCGACTCTGTGGAAAAACAGGTCAGAAGATATAGTGACTTTCCCTCCAACTTGTCTTTGGCTGCAACAGAAGGTCAGAGACAAACAACACCCATAACAAAAGAAGATCTACAGAGAGAGGACACAGCTGATAGCAGAAGAGGTGGCTTACCTCACCAAGACGGGCACACATGTGGTCCTCCCAGCCCTCCTCTGGTGGAGCCTCTGGGATGAAGAGCCAATCTGCTCCAGATGCCAGTGCAGAGACCAAAGCCAGGTACCTAATGAGAGAGTGACGTAGGTCAACATCCTGAACACGTTGCACAGAACTCAACTTCAGCAAAATGACAGATGTGAAACACAAAAAATCCGAATAGAAAACAAACAAGTCTTACCCACAGTGTCGACCCATGACCTCCAGAACAAATGCACGCTGGTGACTGCAGAGCAGAAATGAAACTTATAACTTTGCTTCCAGCTGGGGTGTATTCAAAGTCAGACAACCCCTATAAGAGATGTGGTCTTTGGCTCGAACCTTTGGGCTGTTGTAGTGATGGCATCGATCACCTCCATGATACGGTGCAGAGCAGAGTCTGCGCCGATAGTCATGTCCGTCCCACAGAAGTCATTGTCGATGGAGCCAACGAGACCCACGATGTTGAGGTGTTTGTACTTTTGGGTCTCCTTTTCTCCGATCCTTCCTGAAGTGGGAATTGTAAGAACATTAATGGCCTTAAACATGTTCTGCCATCGTCACCACTGGGCAAACATTCACCATTTTATACCATCAGTGTGGATTTTTTGGTCTTACGGGCGTTTGAACATCGATCCGTAAAGTGTTCCGTTGAAGGACATTCCTATGTGGCTCTTTAGTTCAGCCAAGGTCCAACAGGTGCTCACCATTTTTAACCAGCTCCGCCAGCAGATCACACCACTCGCTGCGGAAGATGTTCGCCCCGGTCAAGCTGCCGTCTCCACCGCACACACACAGGTTGGTAATTCCACGCTGGACCAGGTTGAATGCGGCTGCCAAGCGCCCCTGGTGTGTGGTGAAAGCCTTGCAGCGGGCGCTGCCAATCACAGTACCACCCTGGAGATGAGACAGAGACCTTCTCAATGGAACTGATCTGGTCTAGTTTGAACAAAGTCGAACAGTACAGTACAACAAAAACTACTACAACAGTATATGAGTATCTACACCTTTTTTTCATTCAACATGCTTAACATTCAGTAAAACAGCGAATTGCCCATTAAGTCGACACTTTAGTTCTAAAGGAATTGATTTACTCTGTAAAACAACAGACTCTGTGCAACACAGTTTTTGTGCAACATTTTTAGCCACAGATGAAATATGTGCACCAAAGTTACACAATTCAACATTGTAAGACGGTTTTAAAAAAATGGTATCAGTGGGAAACGTGTAGCTACTGATAATGGGAAAGCGGTTGTTTTATATGTACTCATAACTCATAAGTTTTTCCCCTAAAATGCAACCCCCCCTCCACAATGGGAATTCACCGAACTATAACCCTGTTATGTGAGGAATGTGTGCATAACGGAAACGTTTAAATTCAGCACAATTTATCTATTTAAAGTCATATTTGTAACTTTTAACATCACAATCAATGGTACAACTGTTCTACTGATGGTACTTGTGTTACTTTATGTAAATTTATATTTGCTGCATCTTGATCAGGACTTGGTGGGAAGTGTGTAGAAAACTAACAATTATTGTGCCTTCAGACCAAATACAGAGAGTCTGTTTCACAGCAGGTTTTAGAAGCTCTGCTCCTGTGGCCCTCAGGACCTTCAACACTGCTGTGTAACCTGGGTTGTCGTGATGTCCCTCCAAAGTGACAGTGACCCCAGCTTCTCACCAGCTGAATGATGTTGCTCACACTCTGCCAGGTGGCTAGTTGAATGTTGTCTCCACCGTCAACCAGGCCCTGGTAGCCCTGAGGGAACAACGTAGCCCAGATCACCTTCACACAGCTACAGTGGTGGTGCAGCCCCTTTTTCCATTCCAAAGCAGCACAGCAGGGACAAAACTGACAACCAGCAGACCTATGATGCTGGACCCTTTGTGAGTGGTGCCACTAAGCAGCCAGACATGGAGGAGTATAAAGCTCTCACTGGGCTGTAGGGAGTGACCAGGTCCTGTACTGTACATCAAATGAACACATAGGTCTCCTGAGGGCAGAGAACTGAAGTGCGGAAGAAACACACCTCGTAGATGAGATACACTTTGGCCCCAGCATAGATGCCCATTCGAGTGACAGCGCGCACTGCTGCGTTCATACCTGTCACGGGGACAACAAGTAAACATGAACAGTTTTCTGGACAAGTGCTGTTTTCATCTGGGTTAAGTGTTTCATTACATTTTCTCATTTCTCTCATCTTCATAAGCTCTGTGGGACTTGGTCATTCTTCACTTCTCCACTCCTTTCATCTGTCAACGGTAAACTGTTTATCAAAACCAGGGTGGCGGCAGTCAGGAGCCTATCCACAAAACACTGGGTGCCAGAACACACACACCCACACAGTGACCAGTCTACCGGAACCACACCTTTGGACTGTGGAAAAAAAACCAAAGCGAAATGCGCACAGACTGAGCCGAACTTGAACCCACAGCCAAACAGCCCCAGGCACAGATTGTTTGTGTTTCCGTCTCACACTCGTTTATCACAGTGTTTCCTTCCCAGCCGGTTCTCCCCATCTGTACAAACTGAGCGCAAAAGCGACTGGTCATGAACAGCACGCGCCGCACGCACGAGCCCGGGCGGAATAGGCGAGGCGCGCGTGCCTCTGCGTGCACAGTCTCGTCACGCACACGCACGTAGGCAGGCGCCTAAACGACCAGCGGGGGTTTCACTTTGAGTAGAGAAACATTAATACTTAAATCACAGAATAAGTTCACGAGAACCAAGTGTTTAAGTTTTCCTGGTTGTTTTTACTTTCATTTTATTGTATCCTGCAGTTTAATGGAGAGCGAGTAGGATGAGCTGATGGCGCAATAATATAAATCTCATCACTACTAATCTGTCATAAGGAATAAGTATATCTTCTTATGACTAATAAAGACTTATTGGTTAAGAAGTGTTATAACGACCCACAGTCCAACTTAAAGACTCTTAGGAGTCTTTAAGTTGGACTGTGGGTCGTACTGTACAGTACAGTACAGTACAGTAAAGTACTATAAGCTTTAATAAACACAATTTTTCCCTTTAACAGCCACATAACGGTATTTTACTAATAAAACGGTCGATGGCATCCACTAATAACAAGGAATAAAGACGACTGTGGACGAGAAGAAGGAGCGCGAGCTGTTGCGCGTTGCGCCGCTCAGGTGTGTCCAGGTGCGCGCGCCCACCTTGCGCGTCTCCGCCGCTCGTAAGCACGGCTAGGGCCATCCCAGCGCGGCTCATGCGGAGCTCTTCCAGGTTCAAAGAGGCCATGGTGCCGTAGCTCCCACTCCGGGTTCGAGCTTCTCTCTTCCTGCGCTGGCGGCTGGCTGGCGACCACCCTCTGACCCACTGGACTCGCTGGTTCCCCCTGCCGGCGCAGAGCGAACCGCGACCGCGCGTGGGCGACTCTTCTCCTTAACTCCGCACTTTATCAAATCATCCGTTAAAATGGCCTTTAGCTCCAGCACAGGTGTTCCTTGGGCCAGGAGTGGTTAAACTCGTGAATTGTATCTGTTTTTCCACTAGATTCGTTTTTTTGCCAGGCCAGTTTGACCTGTTTACGTGGTGAGCCGGCAGATGGGGAAAGAAGCAGAGTAAGAGTGTGGAGACACCGTCCTTGAGACACTAGACATGTCTCCAGTGTTTTCAACTTCTCCTGGTGTTCCTCAGTTGCAATAACCAATAATACAATCTATTATTGATTAGGGTTCTCTGCCACATCTTTTTATACACACACACACACACCTTAGACTACAGTGAGCTTTGTACTGGTGTTTTACAGTACATTACCATGTTTTTACTGCAGATTAGAAGAATGTTTAGCAGCAAGAAATTAGGAACATTACTGCTCCTGCCTGAATCTTCACAGCTGCTTCTTCAAACCCACCATCACCTGTCTGATGTTTAAAGTAAACCCCCCTCCAGCCCCCAGTGTGGTAATCTCTATGCTCCTGCCCTGCCCCCAGTCACACACAAACACACAGGACACCAGTTTTGATGCATTCATGTCCCAGCTGTAGTCCTGCTTGCAAACAGCATGAGGACATTTATTGTTGAACTTCAAGAGCAGGTAAAATATCACATGCAAATGTTCTGGATTTTTCATATAAATACATACAAGTGCCAGCATGGCTCTTTTCCACTGCCGAACTGTAACAATATCCCACTTCTCCTTGGCAAGGCTGAATGTGCATCAACAGGAATGTGAGAACATTCAGCAGCTGCACCATAACGCTGACCAGGGGAAACAGGTCACAGAAACACAACCACAACAACTGCACTACAGATTTTAAGTGGTTTTCTGTGACTGCAGACCATGAGCTGATGTCCAGAAGGCAAGTGAGACCGTGAGCATTCCAGGCGGGTCTCACTCGGCGTCTTCCTTCTCCAGGTAATCAACGAGCGTCCCCGAGTCAACAGGGATGAGCAGGTACTCAATGCTGTCAGCACCCTACATAGGACAAGTCACACTGTTCTTTCTAGGGGCCGTGAGGTGAGTGGATCAAGGAGCCATGGCTAAAAACTCACCTTTTTGGTGCGGATCAGTTTGTGGTCCCGGAACTCTGTGAGCTGTGTCCTCAGGGTGACATCGCTGTTAACCAGGAATGCTTCACGACACCGCTGGTAGAAGTCCTGGAAAGACAGGCCTGTAGATAGAGGAAGGTGTTTTGTTCTTTCCGCTCTGTTACTCGACCAATTGGGCAGGAGTGTGGAAATGGTGGGGAAGTACCTGTGTACGAAGGGTTGTCTTTGTTCTCCAGCTGGAACTCTGCAAGTAATTTGAAGATCCCCCTGCAAAGATGAGTGAAACTGTGCTCAGACCTTGCAGCTTATTGGGAAACGCTCCATCTCCAGTGGAAAAGCAGGCAGAGCTACCTTGCATTGGGAGTGAGGCTGCGGAGAACATGCGTGAGGGAGCTCAGTGCCAGCGCCCCTGACTGCTGCACCAGCAGGGAATTCTCGTACGACGTCTCTTCGGTGTACGGCAGGTAGGTGGTTGTCTCATACCACAGCCAGTTGAAGAGGCTCAGCTTCGCCTGGTCCCACACTGAACACATCACACTATGGTGAACGACTGCAGTGGCTGACCTGCCCGTGTTACCACGGCAACACCCGTGTTTATACCTACCAAGTGGGGCATTGATGTGGTCAATGGAGGCTAGCATGTGGACATTCGGCAGGGAGGCCAGCTGCCCCAGTGCCTGCTGGGTCTTCTCACCACGGAGCATCGGCCCATCGATGTTGTGGATGATGAGGTACATGTGCAAATCGGGTTCTGCTGGAACGGGTTTGGGGGCACACCGTCATGTTTTACACATTCAAGGGAATATACATGTTTGACATATAAACTGGAAAAATACATCTAAATTGACATTTTTAACATCTGCAACTGAGTGACGATTAAACGGCAGCTAAAACGAGACAGGAGAAGGTCTGGCACAGTACCTTGCTTCAGGGACTTGATGATGAAGTCTATCTGATCTGCAGGGGAGCGGAAGCTGCCCTGGTGCTCCAGCACCTCCACTGTGATGGAGTTCAAGATCTGCAGAAGCAGACACACAGACATTGAGAGGTTGACGTGTAGTGGGTGAGGAGGAGCAAGCTCAGAGAGCGTTAGGCTCAAGCAGCACACTGACCGACTTGAGGGTGATGCTGGGGAAGAAGCCATTCACAACCAGGTGAGTGACCTCCTGGAGCTTCAAAGTGCGGAACTTTTCCAACAGAGGCTTTTTAGAGCCCAAACCATAGAGCAGGACGTTGAACCCCAACCTGTTGGGACACAAAGACTCTGTAGTCCATCATCACCAACAGGAAGTAGAAGAAAATGTAATGTCTGTAGGTTCTCATTTTTTGGTTGCTACATGACAGAAAGAGCTCCCTCTGTCCCTCAAAGTTGCTGAATCACTATTAACATACAAGGCAGACCAGAGCCACTTCTCTTCTGACCTCACAAAATAAGCTACTGGGGCATCACTGGACAGCCAGACCAGCACCGGCCCTCACCATACAGCACCGGCCTGGACATAAAACAGGTCAAGCAACGAAAAGTGCCACTTACTGTAGCTGCAGCATCCACCTGCTGAAATATTTTTCATGCTCCTTGTTCAGCTGATTAATTTCATCTGCATAACAGGATGGTTTCCCATCAAGCAGTCTGCACAGTGTTTCCTAGGAGACCACCACACCGTCATTCAGCTGTTAAATAAACATCACCTGTACACAAAGGTGTAGCTGACAGAATTGATGTGAAACAGACCTGGTCCAGCTTGGGGCTTTGCAGCTTCTGCAGAGTTCTATCAGAGGTCATGACCTTTGAACTGCTGTGAGCTTCAAAGTACTCCTCCACCAGACTAGGCTGAAAGGAAACCAAAATTTCACATCCACCATGAAGCTGTCACATGCTGGTTGGTGTTTGTTGTGTCACATGTGTGACCTTTATGTGTGTATGAATGGCAAGACTCCCAAACCTCAAGCCCTTTCTTGGGTTTCTTTGCAGGAGTTCTGTACAGAGCTGCTGCAGCTGCCTTGCTGGGAGTCTTCGGCTCAGCTTTGGACCCTCCCGCCTCTTTTCTCTCCTCCTCCTCATCATCATCATCCTCCTCCGAATTGGAGGGAGATAAATCGCTGTCACTGTCAGACTTCAAGTTCGGGGCTGAGAAAAACAAACCATTTTTAAATATCTTTTGTATTCCCAAGACTGAATTTGCCGTGGTGAAATTACACCAGGAGGAAGACGTACCGCACAGTCGCTTTCTCAGCCGATGTGGGGTGGTGGATACAAACTGCACCTTTTTCCCCTGAAAAATAAAACCAATAAAATGAAGTGCAAGCAGCACAGCTGGACTCCAACTCCTACATCCTGCAGCATCTTTGAAACAAACCTTCTGCGGAGTCCTGGCCTCACTGGCTGCTCCTGTAGGGGAAGCAAATAGAAGCTGTTGTGATGTTTGTCATTGGCCACAACAAATTACAACCAAGGAAAAATAGACAGGAACTTTTATAAATGCATACCCCTGGTGCCTCTAGAGGGACTGCTGGCAGCTTCAGGAGAGCCTGGGGTGAGGAATTTGACCGTCCTGCCTGGCACCCGCGCTAGTTCCGATGCTGTGGAAGTGGGAGGACACATGGTGAACACAGAGTGGATTGGTTCTCTTCACACACAAAATGGCAGAGAACCAGAAAACAGTTAAAGGAAAGAACTTTCAGTGGAGAACAGTAAAATGGTCTAGACTAAGTTGAGGGGAGGAGAAAACAACAATTGTGCCTCCTTTACATTTGATGTACATCAATTGTACATCACTTTGGAGAAAAAGTGTTTCAACTTGAGGACAGCACAATGGTGGCACAGGTAGCACTGCCACCTTAAACCACAGGATTGTTTGAGTGTCGGTTCAAATTCACCTCATACTTTGTGGAGTTTGCATGTTTGTGTGGGTTTCCTCCTACAGTCCAAAGACATGTTTCAGGTGGATTGGCCACTCTAAAGTACCAGTTGTGTGTGTGTTGCTACCCTGCCATAGACTGGTCCTGTCCACTGTTTGTCCTGCCTACCACCTACCCTGTTCTCAGCCTGCACTGGACTGAATGAATAAGTGTTTCATTTGTTTCAGTAAAAACACACACACACACACACACACACACACACACACACACACACACACACACACTTCATACTCTTTCACTCATACAGCCATCGACCATAACTACAGACTGGTCACTGACCCATCTGAGCCATCTTGTTTGAGCGCTTGCTGCTGTGAAAAGTGAAGACAGAGCCTCCCCCTGTGCCCAAGTCACCATCTCCACCACAGTCATCCTCTGCTGTAGAAAATGACAACAGTACAGTCACATTTCCTTAAAGCGATCACTGGAACCGGAGGCACATGTTAATCTGCTGGCAGGAGTGGTTAGCAGAGACTCACCTGTGGGTCCAGAGCCCAGGGCCGCCAGGTAGTGCTGCTCCGTGAAGCCCCCATCAGGCTCTTGGTGCTCATGGAGGCCCTCATCATCCTTCAATGCCACAAGCTTCTGCACAGAGTCCCGGGTCGCCTTGACACCTGCAAAGGACCACCAGCCTAGTGTCACATAGGGGGTTGTCACAGTTTTCTACCACAGTACGTGTGTGTGTGTGTGTGCTTACTACCCTCTCGCCGCTCCACAATGTGCTCCAGGACGTCTGCGTCCCCCACGAAACGCACGTGCAGGGTTGCGCTCTCCACGGTCCGCTTCGTCGGGCCCATGGTTCCCTGCGGTTATTATGTACAAATGTACACTTTATTCTAAAACATTTAAGAAGTGAGGACGAAACTGAAAAATTCAGTCTCTTAACGCAGTTAAAAAAGTACTTTTGTCAACCAGCTTCATCCAAGCTGTGGTTAAAAACACGATTAGACAGAAAATGAAAACGAGTTGTGGCTTAAAAACGGGACTCAGGACTCACAAGTTTATCACCCGAGACTTCGTGCTAATGCTAACAAAAATCTATAAAACAGTCGCAATAAAATCCGCAAAGAACCCGTACACAAGTTTCAAAAGCTCGACTCATCTGTATAACACTTGTACAATACATATAAAAGATTATAACCAATAACAGAACATAACTAACAGACCCCCACGGAACCACATTCGCGCCATGGACTGACTGATATTTAAATAGTGTTAAAGGGCAGAGGGCACAATTAGCCAATCCGACACGGAGGATTCAACAAAACGTCATTTCCCAAAATGCAGTGGTCAATCCAGCCAACCAACCAGACACGGAAGACGTAACAAAACATCATTTCCCACGATGCATTTCAAGAACAGCCGGCACATTCAGTCAATCCCGGCAGAAAGGACTGCGTTCACTGAGTCCTAGCATTTCAGTGCCCTACGCAACGTGTTCAACTAAAACGCTGGGTCACTTTTATAGGGCTCATCTTCATTACAATAATCAACATCAGAAAGTCGGTAAAAGTATAATAATACATAATAATATTATTAACGGGACAACGGGACAGTAAAAATTATATCCGCCCATTTAAAGGGGCAAATCATTGTCTCTTGATGTTATGGAAACCTGAATTAGACGAAAAATGTGTAATAATATTAGTAATTATATGTGATATAGATGGTTGGTTGTTCAAAAGTATTACGTGAAACAAATATAATTAAATGTTTTATAGTTTAATGTTTTTAACGAGCAGTACTGATACAACGATCCGTAACTTAATCATTGCAGTCAAAAAATATAACACCTGGTGACACTGTCGGGACACTCAGCAATGGTGCCAAAGTTTGAAAGAAACCCCCTTAAAAAAATTTTTAAAAAAACTTGTTTCATTATTGTTCTAGGACTATTATACATTTGAAACGTATGTTTCATATATGAAAATGATTGAAAATACTACATACACACATATTGTATATCTTACACACTATATATGTATATAGCAATTTGCTAGCATAGATAACACCACTGTGTAGCATGTGTGAAAATGGAAGCTGAATTCACATCTAAGTCTGCTAAACAGGATCTGCAATCAGGATATCAGGAAATTCTTCTTAAAAGAAATCCAGCAATATGGTACTAAAAAAGGGGGAAAAGCCAAACCAAGATTCCCAAAGATTCCTACCCCTAATAAAAGCACTTGGGGCCACGACCCCTAAGCTGTACTCTCAAAATCCCAGGCCTGTGGTAGGAGGTCTAAGTCTGAGGAAAGTTACCACCCACAAGCCAGCTTGGCCTGTGTGGAGTTTGCACATTTTCCTGGTGTCTACATGGGTTTCCTCTGAGTGCTCCAATTTCCTCCCACTGTCCAAAGATGTGCTTTTCAGCTTAATTGGTCACTCTCAACTGCCCATAGTGGGTGAATGGTGTGTGTAGTCACCCTGTGATGGAGTGGTGTGCTATCCAGGAGCAGTTTCATGGCCTTGTGTCCAATGATTCTGGGATGACCTCTGGATTGCCATGATCCTACTTAGGATAGAACAACTAGAAGGAGATATTTATTTATTTATTTACTTGCACGCGCGCACACACACACACACACACACACACACACACACACACACACACTCTTTCTGTCCAGGATGAGCATCAGTAGAGCAGAGAACAAAAGTCATTTTCAACAAAGGCCAATTTTTTTTTAAATTTTTTTTTTTAATTTGTCCCCTTGTGCTTGATGTAAGGCAGGGATTTTTAATCCCCCCCCCCCCCCCCCACACCTCAATTGAATGTTTACATCTCCCATACTTCTCTAAATTAATCAATGAACCAATCAAGATGCAACAACCCCTCTGTGAGCCATTTCAAGCATCTCCTGTCTATGGTCTACCCCCAGGTTAAGAACCCATGATATAAGGTGCCTTGACTGATTCACATTATTATTGAAAGAACTACAATTTACTCCCTTTTCTCTAATAAATGTTACATCTCTTAAATATCAAAAAATACTGTGGATGTCTTCATTTCAATTTTGATCTGTTTTGTCAAATTACTCACTTCAGGAAATGAAATGACATGTATAAAATAATGCAATAATATCTAGCAAAAAAAAGACTAAGAATAGCTGAGAAAGAGTAGGACACACTGAATCATGTGCTGGGCTGGTCCGCTGTCATAGTCCTGCAGGAGGCAAGTGTCCACCTCAGAATGTGATACTGTGTTTTCAGGTTCCCCTGTTCCAGCTCTCATTGGTGTCTGATGGTTGTCACCTCCACATGGGGAAGCTCTTACTGTAGGTCTGAAATAGACAAAAGATGGCAGTCACTCATTACACTCTGCTGCTGATCAAGCTGTTCCTTCAGTCTCTCCATCTTGCCTTGCAGGATTTTCCATCAATGCCACAGAAACTCCACTGGAGGATCACGCTCATGTGACGCCTCCACACAGGGTTTCGCCGGAGCTGGAGAGTCCCGCAAATGGAGTCACCAGGGCGCACTGGGATGGGGGTGTCCATCATGAACAGAGTCTGTTTCCAGTGAGTCAGCCTGTGGAAAGAAGGAGGTGCTGCTGCTCAGAGGAAACAATGACAAATATAAAGGACATTACAGCAGCTCTCGGGGAGACTTTGTGGCACAGTGAATAGTGCTGCCACCTCAGTGCCTGAGGTATTCAGACATGGGTTTGAATCTAACGTGGTATTTGTGGAGATTGCATGTTCTTCCTGTGTCTGTTTGGATTTCCTTCAGGTGTTGTGTTTGGACTATTGGTAGAAACCAAAGTGTTTCAACTTAGCTGGTTAGTCTAAATTGTAGTGTGTGAGTGTGTGTGCCACTGCCCTGCGATGGACTTGGGTCCCATCCAAGGTGTACCCTCCCCCGTGTAGCACTCAGTGATTCCGTGATAAGCTCTGGATGACTGTGACCTTGACCAGAACAACCAACAACCCACCTCTTTATGAATTTTTTTCTGACATCATTCTCTTAAAATTAAAGGTTGAAAGTACATCACAAATAACATTTTCTTAATTTTTTTACTGTAACATGTTGCCATTTTAGAGAAGGTACTACTGAGTACACAGTGTTGCTGACTTACTCACTATGTGGCCCAGTGTTCAGTTCCACAGTGGCACCATCCTTCTCTAGACTTCGGAACTGGACGCTGAACCAGGCGGTGAAGCCATGCAGAGTCCCATCCTTCTCCACTTTGAAGTTAAAGCCACCACTCATGTTCTGGAAAACATAGGGTGGAAGAGGCACTTTCTGACAAGACCAACTCCTATTGAGCTGCAGGGCCTTAAATCCTTCTGGCACGCTGTGATTATAGGGCTCACCTCTAGCTCTGGAACCTGAACTGTGTGCATGTCCATGGTGATCACCTCGCAGGGTGCTGACAGGCAGTCCTTAGGATCAATTTCGTGGTTGAACTTCGGCTTGGAGAAGAATTCTCGGTGGGCTATGGGCCTGAAACCCAACACCAAAACAGAGAGAAAGTTGGCTATTGACTTTGGACCCCCAACAGCTCACCAGGAATGTGATCGGTGCAGAGGACTGATCAATCGTCTATACAAACTGCATTCCCAGAATTTAAAAAGAACATGCAATATTATATAATTGCATCAATAATTATTATACTGAATATTTTTGCTGACAACAGAACAAAAGTTGGTCACAGCAATACAGAATCAATATACTGAGAAAATGCAAATATGCTGCAAATACAGAAACAAAGTACAGAGACACATAAAGTAGTGCAAGAGCAGAACACTACAATCCTTCACAGGGGGGCGCTGCAGCTCCAGCTAATAAGTTCCAGAATGGAAAGCAAGATTTTCCAGAACTCATCCAAACAAACACGCAAATAAAAATGTCTGTTTTTCTAGTGTTAAGACATTTTGGTGAAGCACACAACAGTAGAGTGAGCTTCTGCTGTGGAAAATAAGAATAAAGATGTTTCCTTGTCAGGTGTGGAAGAAAATGAGGGGGCGGGGGGCTTACTGTAAACAGCTGAAGTCCAGGTCGTAAGGATGCTGCCAGAATCCTATTTTCTGCTGGTACTCTGACAGGGCCTCACATGGCACCAGGATCAGGGAGGCTGAGGATGGCCACATTGTCCCACCCTTCTTCAGCCAGCGATCTCGTGCCACCAGCACAGACTCCACCATGAACTCAAACTGGAGAAGGAGGGAGAGCAGGACCTGTCTCTCAGCACAGATGTCCACTCAGAGGTCCTGCTGCACTGCACACCAAGAGCAACCCCCTCTGCAGTAGGTTGCTGGCTGCCCCATAGCCCCGTGACTCGTACCAGAAGACAATTGCCCATCCATTCAGACACGAGAACATCCACCTTCTCTGGCAGGACCAGGTCCTCCACCCGACTGTGGATCACAGTTACAGTCCCTTCACAGCCATTTTCCCTGACAAGCTGGTGGGTGTGGAGAACCATGGAGCTCGCTTCCACTGCATACACCTGGCAGTGGGTATCAACCACAGTGCTGTTATTATCATTAATAAACAAACAGTCATTTCATTTGGAGTTTATTTCTGTTTATTTCCTACCAGTGCAACAGTAGCAGGACCTCTGCTCGGCACTGTGCCACAAACATCTGCACTATAAGCTGCTGATTTACACAAACACCACCTGCTGTCCTGTACATCACACCTCCTCAAAGGGGGCCTGGTAGAGGCAGACTCTTAGAAAGACTCTCTACACTCAAACATATCTTTTGCACCATAAGCCCATCCTAGCGTAGTGTCAGACTGTGATGCGGTCCCATGACTATGGTCAAAGTGGCTTACTGCACGAGGCTGGGAGAGACGGGCACAGAAAAGACTGATGATTCCTGTCCCGCAACCGACGTCCAACAGCACTTGTCCCCTAAGGGAGGCGCTGTTTGTGCAGATGACCTGTCTGTACGTCTCTGTGCGAGGCCTGTCTGACAACATCTCCAGGTGGAGCTTCTGAATTGGGCGACATGACCACAACCAAAGAGCCGGTTACTCACACATGCAGTCCTACTGTGCGATTACTGTGGCAACAGTGTATTGTCCGCCTAACCATTGTTCCGTAGCTTCCATAATATTCCTCATCTTGCCAGGGATCGTCGACCTCCTCCTCCTCCTCTTGCTGCTGCAGATGGTTGGATGGGACGTAGCCAAAGAGGCCGTGCAGTTCCGCCCACCACCAGTGGGGGGAGCTCTTGTCATGAACGAGCAGCCGGTCCCCTGCAGCGAAGTTGAGCTGAAACGTATGAAGTTTAAACATGACACAGCTTCAGAAAAGTTGCCCTATAATAATCAATTAAAAAAATTACTCGTATAAAGGAAAAAAAACACACCCGTGGCTTATACCGTACATTACAGTGTTTTACCACTTTTACTGTAGTACCACACAGGATTTAGCAGCCCAAATAAAACTACACGCTTAATAAACACACAAGTGCACACTTACTGCACAGGTGCTCTTAAATCCTCAATTAAAGTTTATCTACACATTAACAAATATGTTATTTCTCGAAAAGTATATACTTTGAGGTTGGCTATGAATTCACCAGAAAGGAATTTTATACGATTTTTTTCTAGTGTGTTTGCATGTAACTTGTGTTTTCGTTTCTATTATTGTTCTTATGCAGTCAGTCCCCTTGGTACCCAGTAGAATGTTTATTTCAATATTAGCAGTATTTTAATAGTGTAATAAACTGATGGACAAGCGGGTTACTCACGGAAATTAGTTAGAGAAACAAGTATACGTTTTTAAATGTTCAAGCCACAATGAAACTGTACGGACTTTCAAACCTAAAAATAAAAATAATTATCGAGGATATTAAGACTGAGACCACCAATTAGTATCAGTTCGTTCATTTAAGGTCAAAATAAACAAATGAAGACAGCTATACTTTTCAGTTTTTACGACTTGCTCTTTCGCGCAGGATCTGTAGCGCTGGTCGTTATTTACACTCAGGTTTTCAATGAAACAATAATCAATAATCGATTCCGACACCTGATTACTGTCCGCGTGGGAGAAATCGGCGACTGCGACGAACTCCTCGGGCTGCGCATCTTCTTCCATCACACCTTAAAACTGTTAAACAGCGACAATGCAGCGTTAACGTCAACTATTCACTTCTGTTTAAAATAACTACCGCGTTTTATATGTTCCTCCTACTTGATCTGAGACGCAGAAAACTTCCCCAAAATAAACTATCATAAAAAATACTTTGCAAAAGCCCGAAAATGAAAAGCAACAGCGAAAAAATACTGCTTATTGCACACAGTAAAGTCCTGATTTTAAGCATAAATTAATCGCGAAAAGCAGCAGTTTCAACACGGCACGGGACTTCCGGGTTTCGGCGCTGCTGGGTAATGTAGTTTCTCCGCTCCGATGCGTTCCAGCCCATTACAGTCCAAAAATTGATTCTTCCTGTCAGGTCACGGGTGGCCTGACCCCGTGTACCGATTTCTGATTGTGAAACTCAACAGTGAACTGTAGATGGTTAGAAGCGAGCCCCCAGGTGGGTGTTTATGGCTCTGTCTGGTATGTGGTGCACAGCAAAGGCAACATGGCTCTATATATCTTCTGTAAACCGCATGACCTTGTTCTGCTGAGCCCCTGTGCCAAGACTATGAAGCAAAATCTGGACCACTTCTTTTGAGAAACCTGACCTTTCAGGCACTGCCTCCCTTTGCTGCCAAAAGAATTGAAAGGAGAAAAAAATACTGTACAAAAGCAGCTTGAAACAAGTCCATAGCTCAGAAGTTTTTACCATTTGCAGAAGGTTAAATAGTACAGATATACAATAAAGCTGCATGTCATTGTCAAACACAGTAAAAAGGTGTGTGGGGGGGTGTGGCTACAGCTAGTTTACAACTAGCTGTAAATTACCAGTTACCTTACATGCAGGTAAGAGGAGAGCATATGTGAGATTTAAAATAAAATCTAAATTCTGAGAATTTTCTTTTATTGTTTAAATGGAAGGTGCTGTGAGGTACTGGTTTGAAGTGTTTAATTCTCAGTGGCTGTAATGTTACCCCAGTGTCTCCTTATGGTCTGATGAAAGGGACATCTTCTCATGCCTGGCTGGCTCTATGGCTTGTAGAGCCATGTTTTTCCTGTGTGAGAAGCACAGTCCAATGTGGTGAAGACACACAGAGAGACATTTAAAGTGCCCTTGTTAAGGGTGTGTGTGAGCTGATGTGCTTCTGACAATGTGGGGGGGGGCAAAGGTATGAAGATGCTCTGCAAGTCCTCCATTCCACCCTCTGTTGTGGTGGGACATGGGGGCGCTCTTGTAACGTAATCTCTGTTCTTCCCCACAACTTTAACTGTCCCTAGCACAGGTAAGAGAACAGTGTTGGCGGTGGGCTGCGTGGGGGATGGGCCTGTCTCCTCCCCTCAGGCCCGTGACACATCTCCTGGAGGACCAGACCCCAGCAGTCATTCATGCTGGCAGTTGGGGACAGAGAGATAACAGCCGTGTTTGTGACGTCCATTGACAGGTCCTCCCGATAGTGAGACAATAATAGCCACTGGTGACAGCAACCCCCTGCAGACCCACTGAGCCGCCGCTTCTCTCAAACAGAGACTGATGGTAACGTTTGCAGTTACACTCATAAATCACAGTCTTTAACCCATCACACAAAAGCAGGTGGAGTAGTGGTTAGACCTGCCAATCTGCAAAGGACATAGGTTCCAATCACTACTTCCTGCTGTAGTGCCCTTGATCAAGGTACATACCCTGAACTGATATAGTAAAATTTTCCATGCTGTGTAAATAGATAAATCAATGTAAGTTGTTCAGTGTAAAAACTCCATACTGTCAGTAGCTATGGACTTTAAACGAGTCAGATAAATGAGCACGTTACTAAATAACTAAAACATTCTGGTAAGCTGGCGTGCAGATTTTTCACAACACTGTATCACTACTCATGTTAAAAGAATACTGAATATACCGTAAACCATCTGTGTCGCCCTGCTCCCGCCACCCCCCCACGTGGAGATGGCTGTTGCTATGTATAATGCCTAGTGGCAGGAAGCATCTGCAGGCAGCACCCCCTGGAGGCCTTTCTTCTCATCACAATTGTTTGTGTGGCCGCTCAGCTCCTGTGTCCTGGCTGTGTGTTTGATGGGGGGTGGTGGGAGGGGGGCTGGAATGCTTCTAGAGTTGCTGAAAAGAAAACATACAGATGCACAAAGGCAGGGTTGGGGACCTCATCACGACTGGTGTGATTTAGTAAGTGTGTGTGTGTGTGTATGTGTGTGTGTGTGTGTGTGTGTGTGTGTGTGTGTGTGTGTGTGTGTGTGTGAGAGAGAGAGACAAAAACGGCCTGGTTCCCGGTACAGCTGTCTTTGGACATAGGAACCAGCAGCCCCAGGGCCCAGTGGCTTTGTGAGGTGGTGCTGTTGTCTGTTATGTTACTGTACTGTACTGTACATGAACTATTTCTCAATACCAGTGCAGTGCAGACCTGTTTGCATCATGGCAGCATGATGTCCACCAGTGTAACCGGTGTAGCACACAGCGTGTGACACTGCAACATTTGATTTCTGAAGCCATGCTTTATTGCACATAACACATTTACTCTGGTTAAATGAGACCAGCTGGTGGCGCTTGGTCACAGGCCCTGTCCAAACCAGCAGCCATCATTGCCCACAGTCCCTCTATTCTCATGTGCAGCTTAGTGTGTGCGTGTGTGAGCACATTATTATTCCCTTGTTTTCCCACGGTTAATAAGGTCCATCACAAAGGAAACCTGCACAACAGAGGCTCATGGGAAGCTAGAGAAAAGGCCGAGCTGAATGCCCCGCAAAGACAGACGCGGCTCTTTAATGCTGGCTGTTCTTCTCACTGCGGAGGGAATTTAATGTGTTTTTGCCAGCAGCCTTTCAGTACAGGACTGTATATGATTTTACCTTTTTCCATGCAGCTGTTAAGTTTTTTGTGTGTAATCTATTTTAAATTGTATTTTGTCCTGTTCTTTGTAAAACTGTGATAATTGGGGTTGGATGTGATAATATACAGGTCAGTTGCAAATTTTTCACCGTCTGCTTTGTCAGCCACTTATGGAGGTACTGTTCTCATGTGACATATGTTTTTGTTGGTTTTTTGAAATTGGCTTTTATTGGATGGATTATATTCTTGAGGACATTCATCTTGGTGTCACATTGCCCCTCGTGGCACTAAAACTGCAATGAACCCAGTGTCCCTGATCGGTTGGACGCGGTTTCCCACATGCGCCATATGAAAATGCACTTTACAAACCCACTGTGTCGTTGGTGAGGACCGTACCTGCTACACTATTGTGGCCCCTCACCTGTGATAAACATGGTCCTGCCCATCCCCAGTGAACCCAGCTGCTCCACTGGGGGTCTCTCATCACAGACACGCCCACTCCTATTGTGCCTGTGATGGTTTCTCTTCCACACCAACCCTTTTTGTGCTTTGAAAATGAACGGCGTGTTTGTCGGTCGGCTCCGCAGACGGTCTCTAAACAGCTACAGGAAGGAGGGAGGGTCGTGTCCCAGAGTCCCGCTGCACAATGGCCCCGCAGGGCTCCTTCCTTCCCATGTGCTGAACACACAGGAATGTGTATTGCTTCGAACCCGTGACACTCTGGCAGGGGCCTCGAACCTGTGTACGGGGTATGAAATGGGATGATTTTAAGAGGAGGTTCTAAAAACAGATCTGTGGTGACTCAGCGGCAGAAACATTCGCTGTGTGTTTGTGCCACTGTCACTGGGAGACGTCTTGCTCCTTTAAACACGCAACCAGGGGATGAGCCGGGGAGGTGTCAGCACCAGGCCTCAACTGTGTGCTGTCCCCTGCTGGGGGGTTGGGACACATGAGTGGGGAGAGCAGCGGTCTGAGAGGGAGGGCAGATAACTGAGGACAACCAAAATGGGGGAGTGTTGGATGGCCACTGCGCTACGATAATCCAGGCAGACGCTGCTATTTTTATTGAGGGCTGTGGTGCAGGGGTGGGGCAAGGTGGGGGTCGCTGCTGCACGCAGACGAGGACTGCAGGACAAACACAGACGCAGTCGCTGACTCTGCCAGGGCCCAAGCGGAGGAGCCACGCCGCTGTAGCTTTAAGAGGAGAGCGAGGAGAAAGGGCCCCACAGGGACTGGAAGACGGCCCAATTCCAGCACCTTTCCCTCTGAGCGCCCTGAGTGGCAGGACGGCTGTGGAGAGGACATGTCCCACGATGGAGAGACTGCAGCCCGGGCATCCAGCAACACTATCAGCACTGTGGCTGTACAGGCGGGCACCTTGCACATCACCATTGCTGTCCTCAAGGTATGTAACTGTCAACATTGCACTGTCTAGCTGTGTCAGGGGCCAGCAGGGGGCACAGTGGTTAGAGCTGTTGCCTTGCAGTTGGCTCTTATAGTAAAAAGGTACTGTGATATACATAAAGCAGATCACTGTAATAAGCTTAGTGTTCAAACCTCAAACTGAAGGGACAGATTAAAAAATAATGTTAATACTAATAAGAATCCTGACTGTCCCGAAAACCCAAATGGTGGTGTTGTGGTTGCAGCTCCTGCTCCATAGTCAAAGGTTCCAGGTTCAAATCTGACCTCCTGCTGTAGTTCTCTGCATCAAGGCACTTATCCTCAACTGATACAGTAAAAGTTACCCTGCTGGGTAAATCAGCCCAAGTGGGGTATGTCATCCTTGACAAAGAAGTCAGATAAATTAATAAATAATAGCGATGATGTTCTAGCTGGAATGTGAACCTTGTGCTGATGTTAAGCAAGACCACATTACAGGATGTGCTGAACAGACTGTGAAAGGGACAGGTCTTGAAAATGAAGTTTTTTTCTTATGTTGTTATTATCGCAGCAGATGAAGTGAGCCTGTGGCCCTCAAGTGTGTTTGTTAGAGGAATATACAATGTTTTATTAGCGTTGACAGTGATGCTCACTAGCAGCGAGTGACGCAAAGGAGTGATAACCGCAGACGGACCGTATCAGTGCCGCTCATGCAGTATTTTTCCACTGCACTCCAATGCAAATAGTTTAGAATTGCAAAGTGTGGACATTCAGCTGCCTGGTGTGGTAACAATGGGTTTACCATAGTGCAGACTCTGTCCCCATGAAGGGCGAGATGGGAGGGTTTCCTCAGTGCTGATGAGTTCTGTCGAACCCTGAACCCCCAGGGGTGTGGAGAAGGGGCCACAAGTGAGGTTCAGGGGGCTTGTTGACGTGTGCCGCGTGCGTCGCTTCCTGTTCTGGGAAGGTCACCCTGGGCGGAGGGTGGGACGTGGGGGGGTCACGTTCCAGCAGGTGACACCAAGGACGGGTCAGGGGGGCACCGCCCAGCTGCTCCTTGCACGCTGTTTTTACACTGGTATGAGGAACAGCCACTGAAATACCGCTCTTAAACCCTCATGGCCACTTTGTTGTTGAGTTTCTGCATATTCTAGCACTTTTGCACAGTTATTATTTACAAGCGATGGACAAAATAACAGAAACAGCACATGAAAAAGGAGTTACTTTTGAAATAAGTAAACAGTTACATATTAGGCTGGTTGCCAGGTAACTGTGCGTCATTGTGAAAGAGGTCCGACAAAGAGCACTTTGATATGTGAACTTTCAGAGCAACGTGAGGCGACTGACAGAGTTCCAAAGCGACCAGATAGTCGGTGCTTGAATTGCAGATGCATTGATCACAAAACGGCTGAATTATTCAGTGTGTCAAGGGAGACGGTGTCAAAAATAAGGAAAGTGTATGGTAAACTCGAAAAAACTGCATCAGCAAAGAGGAGCAGTGATGACAAGGAGCAGCTCAGCAACAGGCACTGAAGGACGCTTTGTAGGACAGTTGCTGAATACCACCAAAGCACAACCTCAGCAATGACTACATGTGTCACCTTGTTTCCTACACGCAGATGGGTGTTTTGGCTGGAAAAAACCAAAGGTGCCTTTAACCTCCAGTGTTTGTTGCCAGCAAACATGGTGGGGGGACTGAAGTGGTATGGACAGCTATCTCATGGGGGTCTTTAGGTCTGATGATTTTTCTGCATGATCGTATAATGCCAGTGAATATCATGCATTTCCAGAAGACCAGGTACCCAGTATGATTCAAACACTGCTCCCTCATCAAATTTCCATATTCCAGGAGGATGATGCACCCCAAACACCAGTACGAAGTGAAATGCCTTCCATGGTTTCCCCAAGCACCAGGTCTACACATCGCTGAACATTTATGGGGAGTTCTGGAGCTCAGAATGTGAAACAGATCTCCACCTCTTTCATCCCTTAAGCAGCTGTAGGCTTTTCTTCCAGAAGAACGTGGCAATATCCCGTACACACAGTTCAACGCTTGTTTGACAGCACTCCAACAAGCACTGAGGAGGTTCTGAAGGCAGTGCGTTTCTGTTATTTTGTTCTCCCTCTATATATGCGGATGCTCAGCTGCTAATGTCTAACATGCTTGCAGAGTGGCACCCTGGTGCGGCTGCAGCTGGCCGAGTCAGAGCCGAACTTGCTGGAGATCGGCAGCAATGAAGATGAGACGCAAGCGATGCTGAGGGACCACGAGCAGCTTCTCAGCAAGCTCCAGGTAGTGACCGCAAAATGAATGTAAGCCCACCACAAACCGACCCGTGTGATCTGTCTGAGCTGCTGCCAGCTTGTTGCGTGTGAATGGTCTGCAGGTTCATGCAGAACAGGGCTCTTCTTGAGTCCGTATGTCTGACCTAATCTGCTCTCCTCATTGAGACTCAGCCGTGCCTCTGAGTCCAGACAGACCCAGGTTCTACCTGCAGAGATGACAAGTTGTCTTCCTGTGTATGAGGGTCACTTTTGCACCCATAATTCCATAACTCTATGCCACTGTTGAATTCAGCTTTTCTGCAGTTTGTATCTCGTCCGTTTTGGCTGCCCGATGTTATCCTGCTTAGTGTTATCTGTGTAGGAACATGATCTGCTGCTCTGACTCCAAGGCTATGTGAGAGCCTTTTTTTAAGGTTTTCCACTCCTGAAGAACTTTCCTCCCCTGGAGAATCACCTTCCAGTACCTTCCTTGGTGTGAGTCCAGTGCTGTGCTGCAGTGACTGGCTTTTGGACCTGGCCCATCGCTTGCATGTGTGCTCTGCACACCTTCACAAAATAGACATTTAAAATGTATTGTAAATCTGTGATTTACAATACATTTCAATCCTTCAGATTTCAGAGGGCAGAATTAACCATTTGATCAGTGTGACCTTTTCAAATGTAAACACATTTTCTTCAACTAACAGAACCACATTCAGCTTTAATGAATCATTCAGTTCAAATATTGAGCCATACAGGCCTTTAACTTTTTAAAGTATAAACACAAGTTTTTTTTTTAAAAATATTTGATATATTGTGGATATAGAAGCATAAACTTTGTGTAGCAAAGACCAGACTCATTTCTTTTCCTCTGCCGTAATGCGCGATACAGTGGCACAGCATAGAGTGCCGATGCCTTACAGTTCCTGGGCTCTGAGTCTGGACATGGGTTTGAATCCCTCTCAGGTTGTGTTTAGTTTGCGTGTTCTTCTTGAGTTTGCATGAGTTTCCGGCCTGAGTCCAAAGATGTGTGTTTCAGATGTATTGTGATAGACCGGTGTCCCATGTACTACAGTTGTTGTCTTTGGCTGAAAGAGCAGCTCAGTCCGAGACTCTGGTCAGCAGGGGGGCAGAATAGAGCACCAGGGGATTATGGGAAGTGCTGGTAGCTACTGAATTCTGCTGAGCACTGTCTTTATGTTTGCGGTGGAAATGCTGGATCTCACTGCACAATATGCTTATGGTTTGAAAGTCACTTAAATGGTTCCAAGTCCTTCTTCAAGGATCTGCTGCTGACAAAACATACAGTTATCACGCATATATGCATTCAGAAGATATTTACATTAGTTAATTCATCATAACACAAATAATTAACTTGCAATTTGGGTTATTTAAAAGCCAAAAATAGTATCTTTAACTGTAATCTCCAATGATTATATATGTTCAGTATTTGCTGTTGGAATGTGACTTCTGTAGGCAGCTCCTTGAGGGATGTGAACCAGCAACATGCTGGTATCGGAGAAACAGGATCGTTCCGAGTCTGTGTCTAAAGCCCTTCCTATGTTCCTGATGTGCTTTTGTTCACTTGGCACATAGTACAAAAGTCTGTTGGTTCTTAATGAACAAATGGAAATGTCCCAGGTGCCCTGGGAAAATCTTGATGTGAATAAATGGCAGAATATGTAAACTAGCTTTGGTTCGTAAGCAGAATAACAACAATCTGGAGATTAACATCCCGCTGATACTCAGGTTGGTCCATTAGGTCTGTTCGGATCCCTGCATTTGAGATGTATTTTTGTGTCAATAAAGCGGCCCTGTTTGCTGAGTCTCCCTTCATATCTGTCAGAAACATGGAGCTGATGGGTGGGGCCTGTTGGAGCAGGCGGACAGGACCACAGCAGAGCGCTCCCAGCTGGACGGGGCACTGGGCAATGCCATGATGGAGACGCTGAGCGATGCATGGAGGACCCTCATTGCGCTCCTGCAGAGACGTGGGCAGCTCCTGCGGCTGGCCTCAGAGTTCTTTGCCCGGGCCCTTGAGGTGAGTCCCTGTGTTGGCGTGATCCTCTGGATCTGCTTTGGGGTTGGTGGAGGGGGGTACCTGAATGGGGTGTGATGGCACATGAGGAGCTGGGTGAGAAACACAGGATGCAATTGTTTGTTTCGCTGTTGGGCAGGAAACCTATCATCACACTGGAGCCTCTCGCTTAGGGTCCATGCAGAACTTATTTGACATTGCTGGGCAAACAAAGGGCAGGGTGGGGTAGTTCAGTGTGGACCTGGGTCAGGAAGATCCTGCTGTCTCCTGTTTGCGTGTCAGTAGTTGGATTAAAACAAGGTGGATTTGAACCCACACAGCTGTGTTTCCTGTGTCTGTTGGTCTGGTGCAGTTTGCTGTACAGATAGATGAAGCTGAGAGCTTCCAGCAAGACACCAAGAAGGTCAACACCACCACCACAGTGCACCTGGAAGAGCTGCTCCAGAAACACTTCTGCATGAAGCGAGGCAAGTGCACTGCCAGCAGGAGACGCTGCACTTCATGCACCCAGAATGGGCATTACCTCCTTGCAAAAACAGAATTCCAGACTCATAACTCCAACTAAATTGCTTCATAGTCATCAGAGGTGAATGTGAACATTTTATATCAACATTTTTTAAAGCTCCCCATTGTGTCTGAATCCCACCAGGGCTCCTTCAGAAATCCATGTCTGTCATGAACAAGAGTCAGGAGCTGCTGGATGTCCTACAGGACTTTGGTGCAGAGCCAGCATTGCGTGCACTAGCTGCCACCCGGGGCGTGCGCACCAGCGGCCGAAGGGTGGAGTGGCTGATGGAGATCCTGCAGGACCGGCGCCGCCAGGTGGACCAACGTCTGAAGCAGCAGAACCTCCACCTGGAGGGCCTCCTCCGCATCTCCCAGTGGAAACAGCGGCAACAGGAAGTGAGTGACCGCGAGACTGATCCCTGAGGGGTCTGGGGGAAGGACAGACCACTAAGGAGCCTTTTTCAGACGAACAGAATAGAACCGGTGTGGAAATGGCCTAATAGCATTCAGGTCCTCAGATGTCATTCATGTTCTTTCCTTTGATGAGGTCATTGTACGCTGGTAAAAGTCATTTGAATGTGTCATGAAAAGAAAGGTTAATTTATGTTAAAAATAAAGACATACATGTACACCTTGTGTTACAGGTAGCAGAGTAAGAAATGTTGAAAGATACAAAATTTAAACTTTATATTTAACTAGTATTTTCTTTTTTCCTATAATTTGTCTGTAGTGCAGTGAACCTGAGCTGTGCTTACCTTCCAAACTGATAGGTGGCAGTAGAGAGCCCCTAATCGGCACAGGAGTATGGGACCACCTGAATTCAACTCACTTCCATAGTGTTTACAGCTCCTTTCTGGTGTCCCTGAGTCTCAGCCATGCTGCATGTTTATGGGATGAATCCATCAACAGTTGGTACTGAATAGGAGTTTGTAAAGATGCCACGTTTCTATTTACTACCATTTTAGACTAGTTTTAATTTTAATGCATCTCAAAGGTAATAAAATACTGAAATAAAAGCAGGTGAAAAGGGTTTTAATTATTAATTATTAAGTAGCTAAATCAAGGTATTTCTGAATTATTAAACTACATTGAGTGTGACTGTGGTAAAAGTGACCATGCAGTGAGTCAGTGTTTCTTTTTAGAAATGCAGGTTGTGTAGAAGCATCAGCCAGACACACTATGCATATTAATGAAGTAAAACCTTAGTTATTGTGGCTTTCTGACAGTATTCCCTGCTTTTGAACACAACTCTGGCCCTGATCCAGGGAGTCGAGTGGATCTGGCCTGCAGTCGGGTATTTGCACCCTCTGCCGGGGGCGACCGCAGGGATCAAATCTCATATTCTTTGTTTATATAATGTACACAGGAAAGAGCTGCCCGCCTGTAAACCAGGGTGTTTGTAACTCAGGGTCACATTCTGGCCATTCCCGCTCAATTTTTTTTTCCACTGGCAACAGGTGGCACAGTGGTTTAAGGACAACGCTGAGGTTCACTTCCAGAAAGACCAGCTCGGCTCCTCTTTGTCGGAGAGCGAAGAGCTGCTAGAGACCTGCAAGGAGTTTGCCGTGAGAGCCAGGGTAAAACAATGTGTGAGACTGTAGAAGTAAAGCGTGGTGAGCAGCAGGCTTGAAGAGCACTTTGTTTGCGTTTCCATTCAGAATCTGACTTGGACGAATGTTAATAATGGTGATTAACTGGTAAATTAAAAATATATTTTATCTGATACTTTTCTCTAAAGTGACTTACAGTGATGAGCTATTTACACTGATTTACCCACCTGTGATGTACCAGTTCAGTGTAAGTGCCTTGATCAAGTGCTGCAGAAGGTGGGATTTGAACCTGGGGTCTTTGAGTGAAAGTAGTCCACCTCCTGCTGCCTCAACGCTCCTTTCCTGCGATGTTGAACTTGTGTTTTTTGGGACCAGTTCTGGTTCAGCTGCGCGCCTGAGGCCCGACCGCGTCGACTCAGAACTCCGATTCTCCACCACAGCTCTGTGTTTTGACACAGAGCGACACGCTGGCGCCAGTCGCTGTCCACAGGGAGTCGGTGCACGCAGTTGTTCAGATTTCAGCTCATCACCTCGGCCATTCCCAGTAACCATAAACGTCATGATGACATCAAGGCAGCAGGTGGCAAAGTGGTTAAGGGACGCACTTTGTGGTCAAATGCAGCCTTCTGTTGCACCATTTAAGCAAAACAAACATGACTGAGGCTACAGTTTAGGCAGAAGTGGAGTAGAGACACAGCAATGGGATTTTTCCATAACATACTTCTGTTTAAACGGATACGAAGGGACAGCAGGGGGCGTAGTGGTCAGAGAAGTCACCTTTTTGTTAAAGGACCTGGGTTCAAATCTCACTTCCTGCTTTGGTGCCCTCGATGCAGGCACTGATAAAATGAAAATGACCCTGCTGTATGAAAACACTGATCATGAAGATGACCTCATCTTTGGTCAGGACTGGAGCTCGCGGGTGAAGGAGCTCCTGGTCGAGGCCTCTGGAATCACGGCCGTGCTGGACGGGGTGGACAAGGAGGAAATAAATGAGAAGAGGGGTGAGCTGAAGACCCTACAGGATGAGCTGTGGCGCCACCTGGTGGCCCAGCAGGGGGACTTGGAGGAAGCCCACACGTTCTTCAGCGCTGCCAACAAGGTAGTGATGTGTTGCTTTGGTCCTGCTGCCTGGTTTCTGTGTCCAGTCTATGGCCACGGAAAGCCTGCAGGAGGCGCAGTGGAAATGGAGTGAAAAACAATGTTAAACCAATAATTTAAATGTGAAAATATATTTTTTAAATGTGATGTTTTTAAAATGTGTTTAATTACATAAAGGACAACCAGGGCTGTAAGTGTCAGCTCGCTAAATCGAGTTTTTCCCAACTAGTCCTTGTTTTGATTTCAGACCAATGGCCATTACAGGAAGTGCAGAAGGTTTTTGAAATTTTTTTCCAGTTGTTTGTGCTGGAAGTCATATTAGTGGATTAGCTGTTTTTCACATCTGCCACTGGCGCTGCACCTGAGAAGCTGCCCTCCCTACTTTTGTCCCACAGGCCTTGGGGGTGCTGGCGGGGGTCGAGGGTGAACTGCAGGTGCTGCAGTCCCAGCAGGACATGACTCTGCCCCAGAGGGCCCGAAAGCACGAGGACCTGCAGCGCATTGCCAAGGAGACCGTCTCCGAGCCACTGCGGCTTGGCCAGCTGCTGTTCCAGAGGCTCTGCCCCAACAGGTGACCCCCACCCCTGAGCTGCACTAACCCAGACGTGTGATTTAATAAGTATCTCATCAATAATGATCTCACAGGTTTTGCCCATGTACATTTAATGAGATGATGGGGGAAACTGGCGTTGAAAGAAGCTGAAGGGGAAGTTGAGGTGATGTGTTGAGAGACCTTCTGCGTACAGTGTTCAGGTGAGCGGAGTGCAGCGGATGCTGGGACACCTACAGGAGTCAGCAGAGTCACTGAGCAGGGAGTGCCACGCCCACAGAGAGCTGGCTGTGAGGAAGCAGAGGCTGGTGTCCTCCACTGAGGACCTGCTGGACCAGGTGGGGCTGCCGTCCACTACACACTAGGCCCTCACCTAGAGCTCACCTGAAGCTGTGGTAGGTTGTTTCAGTGGCTTCCAGATGGTCCCTAAAATGCCTGGCTACCATGTGGTGTGCTCTTCCTGTGTAGGTTTCTGTATGGCTGAAGGGCACCAGTGCCACCCTCAGCAGCACCACAGAGCCAGGATTGGCTCTGTCCCAGTCTGAGGACGTGCTGAACAGACACCTGGAGCTCTCTGCCCAAGCACAGGTGAATTGTCCTGGCCAGAAGGTGGCGTAACAGCTAAGAGTCAGAGGCTGAGGCTGACTATCTTGAGCTTTTCAGGATATGGTGGGTGAGTTGAGTTCCGCAGTGGAGCTTGTGGCCCAGCTAGAGGAGCTAGAGTGTGAAGAAGCGATGCAGTTCTCTGGCAGGAGTGCCCTGCTGGGCGAGGAGCTGAGAATGCTCTCCAGGATCTTGCACGAGAGGGTCGAGACCCTGCGCGCATATGTGTGCTTCCTGCGTGTGGCTGAGGAGGTGGGTCTGCTTGCGTGTTGCGTACATATGTCCATGAGCCACCTGCAGGTGTCACTGTTTGATGTGACGTGACGTGGCGTTTCAGGTAGATGAGCGTATGCAGCACCTTCAGCAGGGCTACAGGGAGCGACCGCAGGAGGAGGCCAGGGAGGAGGCACCTGACTGCCGATGGCACAACCTGCTTGAGCGTTTTCTCACCATGCAGGACCTGGGCAATGCCTTTATCCGCTATAGCAGCACCACGGTGAGGCAGGTTCGGGGGGCAACTTGGGGGCAGAGCAGCATTTGACATGGAGTTGTCTCTGTTTGGGAAGACAGCTGTGGGTTCCTCAGTGGCACGACACCTCCAGCTGTGCTGGCTGCTCCTCATAAGTGGGACTGCAGCTGTGTTTGTACCTCAGTTTGTTCATAACTCTAAATCAACATTTTATGCTTCAGAGTCAGAAAAAGCTTAATCATATAGAAATCTATCCCTTCGTTCACCGCTTAGGTTCCGTAGAAGTAATTTAGTTACAACAAATAAAAAGTAACTTAAATTTTCTACTTTAATATTTGTTTTACCTTAAAATTAAAACAATTTTTAATAACAAAAGTGAAAAGTGATGATTATTGGCCGATTCATTCCACAAACATGTGCTGTGGTGCAGGAACACCGGGTGTGAAAAGTGTGGAAATGAACTGAATTAAAATGGTCCCGCAACCCTATTCTGTTTACCTGCTTTTTGCTGTCATCTATCATCTTAGAGGTCACATTTGTTTCAAAATGGAAAAGAGAAAGTATAGCTGAAAATGCACAAATGAACTGGAAATATATCTTTTAAAAATATGGAAGTTGACTGTTTGTAACACAAGGAACTGGTGTGAAGTGAAGTGAAGCATCAGTTTCTACAGAATTTCACTGGAATGTTCATGTGGGCTCCTGCAAGCTGATGTTCTCTCTTTGTGGTTTCTGCCACCAGGTCAGTAACAGCCTCAGCTTGGATGTGAAGGCAGGTGTGAGCGTGGTGCAGAAGACCATGGTGGACCTGAGCAAGAAGAAAGCAGAGGTGATGGATCTATGGACGTCATGGCAGCTCCAGATTGGCCAGATGAAGTCAGCCAAGAAGCAGTGGAAGAAGTTCAAGGAGCAGCTTAAGAAGGTGAGAAGGGCCACTAAGTCTGTGCATTGCCTGGGACCAGTGCTTCAGCCAGAGGGAACCTGAAGTGGGCCTGATTCCTTCCAGACCTTTCAAGACCTGGAGACCGCGGAGGAGCTTCTTATTCCAGTTTCCAAAGTGGATTTGGGAAATGATCTTACGACCGTGACCAAACTGCAGGAGAACTTCAACCGGGCAAAACCTCAGCTTATGGTAAGAATATTTTTCTGGGAGAAGGAATTTCAGTGTTCATCTGTCTTGTACACTTTGTCACAGTGGAGTTGAATATATACACAACTTTAAATAACCAAAATCTGGGAAAAAGTTAAGGGTAACTACAATTTTGTATACATTACCTACTCATATAATTATTTACTGAGTAATAAGTTTATGAAAGTGTTAAAAACCTGTTTGAATTGCCCTGCCCATCAATTTATTTATGCTTTTTTTTTTTTGCGAAAATGTCAGATTTAAGTAGCTCTAGTAAATAAACATGCTTTGGAAGGAATTTTTATTCATGGTGGCCTGGCTTTTGTCACAGCAACTGAACGCAGAGGTGGAATACCTGGTGAAGATTTCAGAGCTGTTGACGCTGAGGGGAGTTCCAGTGAAGGAGAAGAATGAGAAGGTGACAGAACTTCTCCAGCTACACCAGTGTGTGAGAGACAAGGTGAAGGAGTACCAGAGCATCCTCAGCACGGCGCTCCGGTTCCACCAGTTGCACGATGAGGTAAATTCTCACAAACGCCATGGATCTCACAGCTTCCCTCGGCAGATCTCAACCAGAGCGGGTGCCCACGGAAACCTATGTGTTCACCTTGGTCCCGTATCAGAGTCCTGTCTGTGAACCCTCTGTCCCTGGTTTTGTGACTCCCTGTTCCTGGTGCAAGATTAAGACCATTTACTGCTAATGGTTCACATTGTCTTTCCGGATCGGAATGGACATGCATTGACACGTAGTGTGAAGCATCACCAACTGTCCCCCTCAACAGTTATAAGCACTCCGTTCATCATCTCCGACTTTATTCTTTTTTAAAACTACTACTCTATTCACTGCATTCTGGGAATGGTGAATCCACGCTCAGCTGCAGTCTCAGCTGCATATTTATGTATGTCTTTACTTCCTCGGCTGTGCGAACAGTTCTCCGTTACCCTACAGACCAAATAAAAAGGGTAAAAAGGAACATGCCCTGTAAAAATAGCAATTATGAAATAATTGTTAATGACTAGTTGTGCCATTTATTCATAAAGTAGAAGAGGAAAAAGAAATCAAACATAGATTATAATGAAATAAAAATAAAATTCTCACTGTTGTCGTTACTCCAAATGTAGACTTTTAAAAACTTTCTGAGGTAGAGTGGCGAGGAAGGTTTTTATCTCCAGGCCCACATCTGCTGCTGCCACTGCATGCGTGGTTCGCAAAAGCTTCTCAGATCAAATGGTCAAATAAAAAAAATCAAAATTATTTTTCAGCAGCAGACCTCAAAGAGGTAAATCTGAATTGTTGTTATTCTTCCCAATTTGACATGCGAAACATCTGGTGCCTTATGATACCAGCTGGCAGTGAGGGAGATTCAAACTGCTTCAGGAATAATATAATAATTAATTTCATAACTCAGTTTTTGATATTTGATCCTCTTTTAGGGGTAAATCCTGACCAGATAATGGGATTAAGTGTATAAAGACTGAAGGATGCTGAATAGCTTGTGCGATTGTGTGATACCCAGTGTTCATCCACCCTCAGCTAGAGACCCTGCTGCAACCCGCTCAGACTGCCACGTCCTCCACCGCCAGCCAGGCCCAGATCCAGCTCACACAGCACCAGGAGAAGCGGAACCACGTCCGCCACCTGTACAAGCTGGCCGTTGCCCTGGGCACCGAGGTCATGGCTGCCGTGCGCCAGTCGGTGAGCGGCATGCCCCCTGCTGGCTGAAATCCCACCCAGCATCTGCTCCACCTCCTTCTTGTCCCCTTTTTTCTGATCATTTCAGAAAATTCTTGGTTCTTTGGAGACTCGGTGATGAGGGTTACAGGTACTTTACACAACAAACCAGGTTTGCTCCTGAAACACACAGTCAAGGTCTTTTACTGTCACACACCCACTTGTGCAGAACTACAGGGAACTTAGTCCTGATGTTTGTAGAGCTTTCTACAGTGTACAATGTCACAGTAATATGTGTGATCAAATGAAACAAAAAGTTACAAAAGAAGTAAATGCAAATAAGGATATACAATAATGAAAGACACATAACTGAGTAAAATAAGAGTAGATAATAGAGTAGTCAGTAGAAAGAGTGTAACTGAGTAAAATAATAAAAAGTGAACACAGTTCATGGTTTACATCAGTCTATCTGGCAGAGATGGTGATGGTGGTGGTGGTGATGATGATGATAAATATAAAATTGTCTGATATGTAAATGTTCCATAATTAACGGCTGTTGCTGTAATTGCTCTGACCTCCTCGGTATGTTGCTGTGACCTCAAGTGCCCCCTCCTTCCCAGCATACCCTGGGCTTCTCGGCGCAGCAGCTGCAGGGGAAGCTGGAGAGGCTGGAGCGTGAGAGCGAAGGCTGGTGGGCCGAGGCCGAGCAGTGCGAGGAGAACCTGCTCAGCAACGTGCACCAGTGCCTCTTCAGGGAGGAGCTCCAAGAGGTAAATGGAGCAGAATGGAGTAAAATGTGACCTCAGCCCCTCACTTTGAATTCTGACGTGAAGATTAACTGTATCTCACCCCTTTATCTAATGTGTGTAACAGTGTGATGTTATTTGCACTGACGTCCCCATTTATACAGCAGGGTAGTTTTATTGTATCAGTTCAGTGTAAGTACCTTGATCAAGAGGACTGCAGCAAGAGGTGGGATTCAAACCTGGGACCTTTTGAGGGCCTGGCAGCAGCTCCAACTACTACGCCTTCTGCTGGTGTGTCCTATCTGTGTTGACCGTCATGGTCTGAGTATCTCCCAGATTAGCTGTGGTCAGAAATAGCACAGTGCCTCCTGAAACAGGACACCCGTATCGTCTTCCAGCGACCAGGAAATTCCAGTCCTGTACAGATTATACACACACACACACACACACACACACACACACACACACACACACACACACACACAGCCACCTGTGTATCTGTGTATAACACACACATTATGATCAGAAGGAACAGATGAGGAACAGTGTGTGAACATTGACCAACAAAGAGAGTCCTTCATGATCATCGGCTAATACTGAAGTAAAGCATTCTGGACCGTGATGGTTCTGAACACAGTGGGATCATTACTATTGTTTCACACTTTTCTCCAAAGTGATTTACGCTGATTTTTATAGCAGTTTTCAGGGTAAGCGTATCAAGGGGACTATGTTATGAGGGTGGTTGAAACCTGGGAACCTATAGATTGCAAGGCAGTGTCTCTCACCAGTACAACCCCTGTGGCACCTACATCACACTAATGCCATTTCCTACAACCTGACAGGAAACATGGTCCTGAAATTGTGCTCTCTTCTTAACCACGCTCCCCTCTCAAACAGCCAGACCCTCTGCACAGAAGTCGATGTTCTGATGGGTAGATCTGTCTCCACAGTCAACCAGTCAGTCATCAGCAGAGGATAGGTTTCCCCCATGTCCTTGGTCACACTGGTGTCCCCGGTGCTGTTTGAGAATGGTGGCACGTGGCTGGAAATGGAAACATCTGGAGAGCATCCGGATGGCACGAGTTGAATGGTGGCAGCTGACTTTCCCCGAGCAAAGCGCTTTGGCGAGGAGCTCGTGGCAGGAATCTGGCAGGATGTCTGAGAGATTGTCACTGGTCTCCTGAACTGCCATCGGTTTTGCTCTCTGTACTCCTGACCAGTGCAATTGTTCCATGACCATAAAGGGCAGCAGAAAGACAGTATTTATCACCACAGTAACAACATGGTGCAGCGGCCCCTGCCTTACTCCCTCCCCCTCCCCTGCACTTTAGAAATGTGAAATGGTGCTGCTTACAGGAGGCATTTGATTGGTTCAACTTGGTTTTTAAACCCAGAGAATGAAAATGCCACCGTGGGAGGGGGGTCATCGTGCTCAGCTCCCCCGGGCGAGGGGTTATCGGCCGTGATCATTTACACAGACAGGTGCAGCTGCTTGTCAGATGGCAGCTCTCTGCTCACACAGCCTGACAGGACACACGGGCTCCTCAGCTTATGAACACAGAGGTCTGTTTGTAACTCGCTTTGTTCGCATCTCCAAAGTCACTTTTACCACTGAGTCACAGCTGATGAAACAAACTTCCCCCCATATATTTACATGTTCAGGTCTGTAAAAACCTCAGAAACAGCCATATAAAATAAATAACACTGTGACTTTTTGTTTAAACTTTTGACTGAGATTAAAATTAAATTAACTTATTTGGGTGCTAGCATCTATCGGTTCAATAGGCAAATCGGTTCATTTTAGGAAAAAGGTAAAAAAAATGGCTTGAAAAAATAAAGTGTTAAATGTTCAGATCTGCAACATCTGGCAACCTGTGGCAGCAGGAGCCCATTAGTGTCTGAAATGGTTAATGATCACAGAGGCCAGCAGGGGGCGTAGTGGGTAGAGCTGCCACCTTATAGTCTGAAGGTTTCAGGTTCAGCTCCCCACCTCCTGCTGCAGTACTCTTGATCAAGGTGATGCCCACGAATTGACACAGGACCCTACCCTGCTGGAAAAGTGGGTAAGTCAATGTAAGAATCTTAAGGTGCAAACCTCACACTGTAAGCTGTCTTATTTAACAGAGGCAGATAAATGAACAAATGTAAATTTATGTTCCTGTGCAAAGTTAGTACCATTCAAGTTGCATTAAAATAAGGAAAATACATTTTTTGTCCCCTCAATATCATGAACCTATCCATAGTAAGCAAGTGACCCCCTCCATCCCCTTACACTGTGCTGAGGACCCCGGGGTCCCTATCCTTCTGTGTTCAGCTGTTCATCCTGTCTATCCTCAGCTCTTTAACTGCCCCATGCTGAGGTCTGGTGACCCTGCTGGCAGGCCGACCTTCTCCCTGTCCCATTGTGGCTCATTCACTGATCCACCGGGGGTTGTGGTTACACTCTTACACACAGCACACATATGCTGGGGTGTCTACGTCTGCAGCCCTATTTTGAGTTATGATGGTTACTGACTGCCAGGAGAACGGCGGGTGGCACTACCCAGAAACACTTTAAATGCTCAGGGTCGGCCTTTCCATCTTTCCACTAATTTATTGTATTGTTTAACTTTAGCTGAGAGAGTCATTCAAGGACCTGAAGAAGAAGTTTAACAACCTGAAGTTCAGTTACATGAAGCGGAATGACAAGGCGAGGAACCTGAAGGCCGTAAAGAACCAGATCCAGCAGATTGAGCTTTACGTGGAGAAGCTGCAGGTGAGCTGGAGACGGTGGAAAGTGGTCTTTAGTGATGGCTAGTGCTCTTCACCTGTAATAATGATGAATACAGTGTTCTCTCAGAAGCTCTTTTTAGCATGACATATCATGGAATTGAATGGAAGTACCATTACATTTAATGGGAAATGTGTCTGTGTTCCTGAGCCCCAAAACTGACACCCATTTATGCTAAAATGTCACTAAATCCTATTAAAATGAACACAGTTACTTCAATAGTTACTAAAACACATCACAACAGGGTAGTTTCCTCCAAGCTAAAGGACTGTAATAGTGCAAGAACATTAAAGCCAAAATAAATCAACAATGCAAACTAGTTGACAATCACTGAACAGGTAATGATAACCAAGATTATACCAGGTGAAACTAGCAAACATGGGGTGATGGAGACTGAGAAATGAATGTAGCCAACTGTGAAAATGTGGCTTGGTCTTGTGCTGTTCAGCTGTTTGTGCTGAGCACAAAGTCCACATTCATTTCATGTAAATGCAAAGAAATACCGAAGCCATGGTAGATATAATAAATGAAACTTGCAAAATTGAAGTCTTGTAATGAGAATAAATGTTTCTTTGGGTGTAAATATAATAATGTTCTCCCTTTGAGTTGCTAATATGAATCTTCTAATTTTCCACTGAAGATGAAGCAATAGGTAGAAAGCTGTGTGCAGTGACATCTTCCCAGGTCAGTGTCCCCATCACCTCGTCTCCACCTTCCTGTACTTCACAGGTTTTGAAGAAGAAGATGCAGACCTTTGCCCTGAAGGTGTCCACGAGCACCGAGAAGCACCTTGTAGGCAGCAGCTTGAGGGAGATGGAGGACTCTGTGAACGAGCTCCAGCGGCAGATGGGCGACCTGGGCAGGACAGTGGAGGACTACAAGCAGACCTTGGAGACAACAGCGCAGCTGCAGCAGGCCATGGATGAGGTGGGGTGTTTGGATGGGGTAGATGTTTGCATCTGCATCTTTATCAAGATTCCAAAAGCATTCATGACTTAAAAATACACTTTTGCTAATGTCGTTGACTGTCAAATTCAGTACCAGTTTTGGTGTGACGAGGCCAGTGCTGCCATCGTGCGTGTTGGGAAATACTCCTCTGAATGTAGCACCAAGGAGGCTGTGACCGTGCTCTACAAGCAGTTTGAAAAGTTTGTGTGGCCCATGGTCCCGCAGCAGGAGGAGAGGATCCAGCAGATCACAGTGCTGGCAGTTCGCCTGCACGGTAAGTGAGGGACCCACACAGTGTCTCCACACAAAGTCCTTTGTCTGCTGAGTCTCACTGCAGAGTATTTCTAATAAAATGTCCAGCTAATATGAGATTCCTGATTAGGTCCAGAGGAGGGCAAGAAATTTGTGGAGAAAACAATCACCAAGCATAATGAGATCGTGGAGTCCATCAAGGAGCTGTGCAACGGACTGAGGGACCTGGAGGCCAAACTGCAGGTACGAATCCCTGCAGAGCAACACTGAAACAGAGGTTCCTTGTGTGTCAAAATATGAACTTATGAATCTTCAAAGATACAAAAATTTTCCAAAAAATTCTGATTTACCTGCACGTTTTGTTTGTTGCTGAGTCACTGTGACCTGAGATTACTCTTCAAACAGATATTTGGCAGTAAATAGGATCTAAGTAGAACAGGAGTATAGGACCACCTTAATTCAACTCATTTCCACAGTGGTTGCAGCTCAGGTCTGGTGATCCTGAGTGCTGATGATCAGCAACAAGATGAGGAACGTCACACATGTTTATGGGACAAATCGGTCAACGATGGGCCTGAAATAGGTGCTTGTGAAGATAGCTATTGTTATTCATTCATTTTACAGTTATTTCAATGAAGTTCAAATGAAAAAATACAAGTGTTACACTATTTCTCTTTATTATATCTGTCCCTGAGGTTTTTAGAGTGGTTTCTGTTTTAAAGTTTGTAAAGTAGTTTTGTAGCAATGAACAGATTGAGCTACAAAAAGACTTCTTCTCCCAAGCTTGTTTGTAAACTGAGAAACCACAGGAATTCAGCCAAGCTGCAGGGTGCAGGGTGACTACTGTGACCATATGACCTCTGTGTTTGGTTGTGATTGTTTGCCTCTTTGAGGTCTTGAATGTTAAGCTTGTGTTTGTTGTGCGTTCAGGTAAAGGATGTGAAAGAGCTGTCAAAAACAAATCACTGTGGAGCTGAGGCAACAGAAAATAAACAAGAGCAGAAGAGGATGCAGAGCAAATTGGATGCAGAGGAATCCGTGGAAATGGTGAGCTGCAGATACACTGTTCACCTGCACACCTGTGTATGAATAAATAAGACCTGTGTATGGAAATCACAGTGTTCTATTTACTCTTTGGAACAGAGAGAGCTGAAGGAGTCTGGACACACTCCTGAAAATGTCACACCAGGCCATGAGAAAGAGGCGCCGGCAAGGTGCGTCCAGGAGCTCTCTGAAGGCAACCCTGTGGAGCAGTTCCAAACCTTGCAGGAGACACATTTGGAAACTGGCCCAATCATGTCCACACTGCATGCCTCCTTCTGCCACACCAAGACCTCCAGCCTGTCTGACTTTCCAGCGGACGTGGACAGGAGGGCCTTTGTCTCGCAACAGACACAGGGCAGCCCAAGCATCTCTGATGTCCACAGGGCTATCCAAGAGCGAGTGCGGGCCCCCGGGGACCTCCATGAGGCATCTGAAATTGTGCAAGTGGGTGTTTCCTCCACTGAAATGTACTCTCACCAGTTTTCCAGATATTGTTTTCCAAAGCTGTGTGCCCACACTGCAGATACGGTGCCAGTCAATATTTGAGTATGGTTGTTGGAAACAACTTTTTTCTCCCACAGTATTTTATATCCACATAATTCGGACCACAAGTTGTCCTTCATTCTCCATCTTAGCCAGATAGTTCCTGCACATCTTTGAGGAGTGTTTCTGGTTGGTATCTTACTGCACAATTAAAGACTGTTAGGTTAACTGTAACCCTGATGGAATGGCATGCCTCTGAAGTATGCTATGGTAGCCATGCTGATTGAGAATGTCAAGGATTTTATAATGGTCACCAACACTGTGAACAGCAAAACCGCCCCACACCATGATGATGCCACCACCAAACTACCAGTGGAAGCCATACAGGCAAAACCTGTGCTCCCACTATGTGCCCTGCAAACAGTCAGTGGTTGGCCCAAATATTTCATTTTCAAACTCACTGGTGCATCAGCCCAAATTCCATTCCTCAAAAGTCCAGATTCTGTGCCTTTTAGACCCAGGCAGGTGTGGTTTCAAGCAGGTGTACCTACAACTTTTGGTTGTTACTGTATTGACAGCCAAGGTGCAGTTTCATGTTCATCTGTTTTGATGGGTTTGTTTAAAGACCATGTGATGCAGGTATGTCTTTGTCCACATTCTACAGGGTGCTGTTCCACACCCCAAAGAAGACACTACTTCCCACGATGCATCAGTGCTACTCGAGCACACAGAGGTGGGGGCAGGGCCAATGCAGTGTGACCTGCACCCTGACCTCCTCACTGAGGAGTCGCTGTCCAATGATGAGTACGAGTGCACATCACCCGATGACATCTCGCTTCCCCCACTGCCTGAAACCCCCGAGTCCAACATCATCCAGTCAGAGAATGACCTGGACGACGGCTTCTGCCCCAGCTCACATGGCCAGTCAGCTCCTGGCTACGGTCACCGGGGACAGGACGAGGGGGCCCCGGCTGCCAGGTTCAGGGTGGAGTCCTCGTCGTTTGTGCACAGCCCCTTGACCGTCCCCACACCAGGGCTGGTCTCCACCACACTCTGCAGCATTCTGAAGAGCAAGTTGCCTCCTGCTCCATCCACTTCCCTACCCACCACCCCACCCTCTGGCCCCCTCACTACCCTCCAGCAGACTATGTATGCCGTGCACGAGAGCTTCACCCAGACCCAGGAGTGTGTGCATGAGGTGTCACCCTGGTCTAGTAACACGCATGCCCCCCCTCCCCCACTAACCACGGAGTCGGAACTGGAGCCGGAGTTGGGTCTCTGCAAGCCCACCGCTGTTCGGGAGGAAGTGCGGCTACTGTCCGGCAGCAGGTGCCCCGCAGGGCTCCCTGGAAAGGCCCCTAGCTTCTCCAAGCTGCTGTCTAACGCCACGGTCACGGAGGGCTCCCCCGTGACCCTGGAGGTAGAAGTCGTGGGATCACCTGAGCCGACACTCACCTGGTGGGTAGCCTACAACGAGCTCGGCTGATTGGCTGCTGCTGGCTGACATCTCTCAACGCCGCCGGGCTGCGCACACACTTCACACACGCTTCACACACACGACGTGCACAGAAAGCTGTGCTTCCACCTGACGTCCACTGTCCTGTAAACGGTGCAAATAAATAGACTCTGCTGCTGGGAGGAGTGTCGAATTTAGCATTTGCTTCACAAATCCATATTTTATATTCTATTTATGATCTTCACTATTAGACAGTTTTTAAAAAATGCACGAATAATTCTGTGTTGTTAGAATATATTTGTGTTTACTAAGTGATTTGATGCCTTTTTATTCTGTTTGCTCAACTAACAAGGTACTTTGTTGGAACTAATATATTAATAGCCTCAAATTATTGTTTCTAATGAAACATATCTGTGCAATTTTTCCACTCTTGTGTGATCTGTGTTCTGCTGTGGTGACGTGAGAATCCACTCTTTGCCTCAGGTACAGGAATGGGCGCAAACTGACCGCTGGCGGGCGCATAGACGTATCTCACAAAGATGGCAAGCACGCCTTGTTCATTTGCGCCGTCGGCGAGGGCGACGCGGGCCTTTACGTGGCTCGCGCCGTTAACGCGAGCGGCACGCTGTCGTCTAGCGCCGCCCTGCAGGTGAAAGGTAAAAGCGAGCCCGACCTTGCGCCCGCGCCCAAGCTGGACTGGCTCACCTGCTTCGGCACTCTGTGTTTCCTCCTGTGGCTCCTCTACTTACTGGTGTTGTAACGCAGTAGAGAAGGGCACTACCTCTCACCTGTCACCTGTCCCTTACCTGGTCACGCTCTCAGGAACGGCGCTCACGCAGCTCACCAAATAACAGCTCATCCACACTGCCGACACCTGTGGAGGCCCCCGAGATGTTGGTCCAAAGACACGCTGGCGAAGTGTGCTCTGTGAGCGCTCATGACGCACGAGGAGACTGGCGGAAGGTGTTCTGCTTTGTTGTTTTTTTTTTCTAAATTGTATGTCAAATAAGACAGGTCTTGAAGATATAATTTATGAATTTTTGATTTAGGTTGATTTATTACTTCTCCTTGAATGGTCAGTGGAGTGCATTTTTTTTAATGTTACATTTTCTTTTCTAAAGCAGCTGATCCGGAATAATCTGCAGTATCAGATTATGTGAAACACAGACCTAAGTATTGTCTCAATTTTATACAAGAAACCACCAATTTATATTTATATTATACCTGACTAAAAGTGAGCAGAGCCTCAGACATGCACATACGTCCCCAATCTGGTGGGTCCATCCTGGAGCTCAGTGGTAGCTTCAAATAAAATCAGCACTGACCACACTGACCACGTGTGTGTTCATCTCTGAGTGTCAGTCATCTCATACAAACACTGACACTGATCCAGTTTCCCCCCCTAAGTGTGTTTGTGTGTTTGTGTCTGTGTGTGTTTGCCACCATCCACAATAACCGCCACCTGTTTCTGAATGATGCATGACAACCGCCAGCAGAGAGGGTAAAAATGGTTCTGGGAAAACATGTCATCCACCAAAACACCCTGGACTTGTCCATCTCAGTTGGGGTCACGGTCTCAGGGGTCTCTGCTGGGGGTCTGGTCTACATGCTGCTGGCTTATTGTTTGTCCTGTCTTCCATTACTGAAGATCTGTTTACATTAAACAATGTGTTTCACTGAACTGGGTCACATCCAGCAACGTGACGCTGTACTGACCAGCAGGTTAACTGTGTGGGCGGCTGCAGTCACACCCAGACAACCCGTGGTTAGATCTGCTGAGCTGTATGGGACTGGGGGGGGGTGGGGGAATCATAGCCTGGGCCTCCTGGTTCGTGAAAGCGATCCACAGATTAACACCATTTATTCTCAGAAACCCCCGGTGAAGCTCAACCTGGATTCACCTCAACAAAATGAGGGAGAGGTGCTAACAAAAGGCTCCGCGTGGGAAGTGTGAGCTCAGGGTGGACTTAAATCGGAAAAGAACATATTTAGATTTGAATTTTGGGGGGATAAAGAGTGACCACTTTGGAATCGATCACTAGAACTCGCCTGTTCACTAACATGGTCATGTGTTGGGGTACTTAAGACCATTAATGTTACAGGTCAGCAGGTAATGTAGAAGTTGGAGATTCTGTCTTATAATCAAAGGGCCCTGGAATGTAGTCCTGTTTCTCCTCAAGTGCCTTTAATGAAGGTATTTACCGTGAATTGTTACAGTAAAAATGACCCTCCAGTACAAATCCCAGCTAATTAATAATAATAATAATAATAATAATAATAATAAAGTAATGGATTTTTTTGGTAAATGTGTAAGAAGTTATATCACATCTTCTTAAAAAGTACAGGCTTCCTTTGCATAATGAGTATAATTTGTTCCTGGAAATCTGCTCATACATTCAGTTGTCATAAAATAAATTTGCAGTTGCTATTAATTTAAATGGGGGGGAAATGAATAAATGTGTTAAATGTTTTTCCAAGCCACAAAAGGTTGACCAGTTTTCCAACTTGTGCAAAGATGCAAAATTCCGTCCTCATCCTTTAAACACAAAGGAGGTCTGTCATAACATCCAGAATATCAAAGCTGCCCTGGACACCTTTAAATCGAGGCTTCAGATCCTCACGTTCAAAATTACTTCCAACAAACACAGTTCGGGTCATTTCCGGTCACTGTAATTCTCTCTCAGTAGAGTCACAAACGACTGTATTTGTGACTGTCCTCTCATGGCGCCGTCTCCCTGCCTCATGAGCTGTATTTTTGGGGGAAGGCACCAGACCTCCGCACCCTTGCCTTGTATATGTGATCCCTGGATATTAATTTAGCATTTCATGAGAATTCTATCAGTGGAAGTGATCAACAAATTTGTTTTTATCACTTCTACTGTTACCTAAGACTTTCATTTGCCTTTTTAGCTTCTGCCACTGTTTTGAGATAGATACAGTGTGTTGGGGTGCTGCTGTCATGTGGCTTTTGGTGTCACCCAAGGCTTGTATGTTGAATTCAATTTTCTGTTCCCATAAGATATTTTTTATGTGAATTGATGGCTCAATGTGGAACTTTCACTGTACAAATTACATGGGCTCATAATGTGAGGGGTCATTCTGTGGGGGAAGCCTGAGAACCAATGCTGTGAACTGACTACGCATGAGGAAGCAAGTTTGACAGTTTCTACTCACATCACACATTTCATATGTAGTTTAGCTTTTTACTCTTTCAGTACTTTTGCTGACAGAGTGGCAACGACACACACACACACACACACACACACACACACACACACACACACACACACACACACACACACACACACACACTTGTCCAGGCTGGGCTGTAAGGACCACTGCTATGTCCTGTTCCCAGTGCAGGGCTGCCCTCCCCAGTTCCTCCAGGGCCTGGAGGACAAGGCTCTGCTGGTGGGGGAGGACCTTTTCCTGGAGGGTGTGGTGTCTGGAAGACCCACCCCCCCTGTCACCTGGACCAAGGATGGGGTGAGGGTAGCCTGTGGAGAAAGCAGAGTGAGTTCAGCACAGATGGATTATAACCTTGGTGCAGAGCAACTCGAAAAGCAAAGCGACTGCTGTTCTTCCCCTTCTCATCCAGATTCAGAGCCACAGCGACACCCATGCACTATTAAAGAGGGGTGTGGGCCCGTCGGATTCTGGCAAATATGTTTGTGTGGCCACAAATGAGTCGGGAGAAACTTTGTGTTCGGTGCACATCCTCGTGACAGGTAAATGTGTGAAATGTCACCGCCCTCAGGGTAACTGGGTTGCTCAGCTGATGTCAGGTCTCACGGTGCTTCTCCTTCCTACAGAGCACAGCTGGGGGTGTGTGGAGGCCCACCAGGAGAAGGTTTCACTCTGACACTGGGTGGGTGCAGCCAGTGAAGCGCCACGAAACACGGCAACTGTGGGCTGGTTGTCGGGCTGCTCAGCAATTGTTGGACACACACACACTCCCCTCTCACCCAGCTGCATGTTGGCCAGGTGCTGCAGTCTCCTCGTGGTGTGTAGGAGACGGGTACGACACACACACTCGTGAGCGAGTCTCCTTTGTGTCCTAACGGCAGCAATGATGCTCACAGCCAACGGCTGACATTCTGACCCACAGCATCTTGCAGAGTGTTTCTGTCCTCCTTTTTTTTACTCACTTCCTTTTATCTCTGGGTTCTCTGTGCTCTTGTTTTCAGCATGAGTTCATTTCTGGGTTGTTGAGCTTTTCTGATTCAGCGCCACTTTTCCCCCACATAATCTCTAAATTTATAAAGGGCTGTCTCTGTTTGTCCGTTTGTTTGTTCCTTATGCACAGTTTTGTTTTCAAACCACAGACTTGAAATTTGGCACACAGGGACGTCACAGCCCAAGAGAAGGTTTTGCATCAAGTTTATTAAACTTCAAAGTTTATAATTTGGTGTCTGACATGACTTGGAAAAGCAGAAGGAGTGATGTCACATACAGAGCGTACATATATGACACCGATGGATTTTCTTGCTACAAACACTAATGCACTTTTTCACACAGGATGGCTGCATCACGTTCTACACACACTCTACACACACACACACATTCACAGACAAATATACTAAATTCAACAAGTTGAAAGGTAAAAAAATTTGCTGATAAATTATTACTGTGTACACATCACACGTCCATCAGGATTTTGAATTCACTGCCAGTCTGATACTTGTCAACGCTGTTAGAATTTGCAAAGATGTTGTAGGTTCAACACAAACATCTTTCAAATTCACCAAATAAATTCAGCACAAACGTGTGTGGCATGTTGAGGCCGTTCATGTGTCATTTGTTCCTCGACAAGACAATCACCCCTCTGGACCGTGCGGAGCTCAAGGAGATTGAAATTGTGTTTCCCAGACTAAACACTATTCAGATGGTATGAATGTGTGTATACGTGTCTGTGTGTGTACTGTTCTTAACGCGATTCATCCTCCGGCCCCCCCGGCCCAACGCCCTCTCAGCCCCTGTAAGAAACACCACCTGCAGGGCAGTGGCTTGACTGACAGGCGGCTAAAATGAGTGCAGCTACATGAAATGGCTCTGCATTCCCATGATGCCTCAAGGAAGGTGGCCAATGGGGGGCAGCGCGCTCCTGCTCGCTGTTTGGTCTGGGTATATATAGGGAAAGAACCATGTTAGCACTTGTGAGCTGTGGGAGCTCTCCGCCGGGCTGCAGGTGCGGGGGTGTGCAGAAAGCACAGAGCTACACGGAGCTGCTGTTTACAGTCGCTTCTCTGGACTCTCTGGAACTTTTGTTAAGATTCAGCGACTGCGGTGCCAGCTTCCCCGAGAGCGTCTTCCTCAAGGCGGGCACCGTCTCAGGTCTCTGCCATCCTCTCTAGGTGTCACTGGGATCACAAGTAAGTCGCTTTTGCTATTCTTTCTAGCAGTGAGTTTCAGCATTTAGCCACATTTCTCAGCTCTGGTCCCGGTTGGCTGACGGGCCATGAAAGACTTTGCAGGAAACAAGTCGCCACATTTATGCCCTCAAAGGCTCCTGCAGAACTTTGCATCCTTGATGGACCCCGTTGCGTGACTCATTTTCAGCAATTGGGAATTTTAATCGTTCAAGGTTATGCCGTCACTCTGTGCAACAATTTCGGAAAAGCCAAGAATAGCTGCGAGCAGCGCGGGGTTGGACTACGGCCCATGCTGGGCCCCACACTCTTTTTAAGGGAGTCAGCAGTAAGGCAATCGCAGGCAACAGGACCCCGTGTCACATGGCGCCTGTCACTCAAACCCAGAGCCGATTATTTTTGGCGCTGTCATTTCTGCTGCATGTCTAGCAGTCCCTGCAAATAAGGTGTGAATACGTAAAAGTTTTGCTCGGTTTTAACCCTAATCTCCCCTTCTTTGTTTTTCAGAGCAACAGTGTATCCCAGGGTGTTTCATCGCTTTAAAGAAACATTTAAATAAACTAACTCAGATTTACAGCCAAACTCTGGGGTGATATTTAAATAACAAAACGACCACTTTTCGGACGCCACCTTTTATAAAGTGTCCGAATGCCTCTGTAGTTTAATCCTAGCAATATCACCTTAAATGCAGTACAATATGTGATCCTTAATGTTGCAGTTTTAGAACGGCACTTCAGAACACATTTTGCTGTCCAGTATAATTTTAACTCACTGCTTTAGGACAAGCAGTTACAATGGAATGATGGACGGATGTATTCTGAGCCATCTTGTGTTCAATATGGCGCCTCTAGGTCTTTTTCACTCCGTGTGGCTGTAGTTACCGGCGCAACTTTGCAAAATCCAAACCATCCAGGAATAATAGCATTTTTTTCTTACTCCCTTAATCCTGACGGCTGTTTGTATGTTTGTTGTCTCTATTTATCCACCTGAGTGATGTCACTTCCTGCAGAAGCTCAGAGTGCCAGTTGAAGCCACCAGTGCCAATTCTTTGTTGCTGTTCCAATAATACAGCGAGATTTAAATCAAATGCAACCATCTGGAAACACAGCTATGGGAATATAAAAATGTTTAATATGCAAAATTTTGGTCGTATCATATGTTCAGTTTGAAGGGACACAGGCTAGAAAAAGGGCTGCACTGTAGAATCCGTCACTCCGAATAACTATGCATATTTTGCACATTGTTCACTGGAATGGAACATTATGCATTTGCAACAGTGTTCCACAGACAGCTCCTTGTGCACAGTTCATTATTTCAGTATATTTAGAAAGTAATGTGAATAATTGCACATTTCACAATGAGAGTAACTGGCATAAACAAAGATCAGAGTTAAAATTCACAAAATTTAAAAGAAAAACATCAGTTTCTTCTGATGGGATTTTATGCACCTTTGCAGCTCACAGCTGCTTTGTTTAAACTGTTGTGTGTTCAAATAAATCATCTGGAATTTGGGCTGAAGTGCGAAGAGAATCGGGGATATTGAAACTAAATACCGAGCAAAGGAAACGTAACGGTTGCATTTGCAGTTTCATACAATAGGTGGCTAAAATGGTCAACTGTTTATGGCAGATTCTAATCCTTATTTTTACTTAAAGTTCTCTAATAGTGATGATCTGTAGAAAACACTGCTTTGTCAGTGTCAGGCTGGTATGTTCTCCACTTTTCTGAAGACACCTAGATGCTCTTTGTCTTCATTGTCTTCTGGTCCCTGCAGACACCTGGGGGGGTGGGTGATCAGCTCCTGTGCTGGTGCATAGCTGTGTGTTTTGTTTTACTCCATTTCCAAAGCTTAAAATATCCTGTGTCATCATCCTCAGTATTCAGGGCAGCATTTAAAGTGGAGTCTGGGGACCTCGGCTATTCAGCCAATAGGTGCAGGTTCAGATCCCTGGAAGAGGGTCAGCTGCTCTTCGGCCCTGAACTGTGACGGTGAAAAAAAAAATCGCTGCTGCATTCAAAGACACCGGTCCTCTTGTATAACACATGTCAGTAATATAGCTGTCAAAGACTGGTGTCACCTTTACCTGACTGAAGGCCACCTTCACTAGCCTTCACTGAGGAAGCTCGTCCGGTTTATAAATCTTTTGAGTTTTGTTGTTGTATAATAGCTGGTAATTCTGTGTTAAACTGTGTCCTTCAAGCCCACCATGGCCACGGAGGTGCCAGGGTTTATACAGCCACTGCAGAACATCGTGGCTCTCGAAGGCACTGCAGCGACGTTCGAAGCCCGAGTCAGTGGTAAGAATCTACGAGAGCCATGGCTGCATCTCACGCTGGAACTTGTACTGCTGGCATTTGAATATTACACTGATGGTAAAACATGATAATTTTTGGTATTATTACACAGTGTCACCTATGCTTCCCCTCTGAAACTGTGTGACAGGTATGCCGGTTCCTGAGGTGAGCTGGTTTCGCGATGGCCAGGTGCTCTCTGCGGCTGCTCTGCCTGGGTCTCACATCTCATGCACTGATGGCCGCACTGTGCTTACAATCCCCTCCGTGACGGCTGCACACAGTGGGAGGTTCTCAGTGCGGGCCACCAACTGTGCAGGCCAGGCAACGAGCACTGCCGAGCTGGTGGTCACAGGTGATACAGATCTTTCTCTCTGAAAAGCCACCACTTGTGTCTGTTTTTCGGAGTTACCAGCTCAGACTAATGCATTTCTTTTTGGTTCTGCAGCGGAAACGGCGCCACCTGGTTTCATTCAGAAACTGCAGAGCATGGCTGTGAAAGAGGGGAGCCAGGTGACCTTCTCCGTGCGTGTCACAGGGACCCCTGCCCCCGAGGTGAAGTTTTTTAGGGACGGAACGGAGATCCACAGCTCCAGTGACTTCCGCCTCATGCAGGATGGAGACCAGTACAGCTTGCTCATTGCTGAGGCCTTTCCGGAAGATTCAGGGATGTTCACTGTCACAGCCACCAACAGCAGTGGGCAGGCCACTTGTACGGCGCAGCTCCTGGTTCAAGGTGAATGTCCAGTTAGAAACTGGGCTGCATGGCTTACATTTTTTGCAGCTATGATTACATTCATAATCTTAAAAATTAATATGGATGGGTTCAGCAGGCAGGTGCTTCAAAAATAGAAGTTGCATAGGACATTATGACCCGTTTGAATACGGATTGAGAAGCTCTAAATACCAGTTGTTTCCCACATCCTCTCACATTCTTCTGTATTCACCTTTTTTGACTTTTCTTAAATGTTTAAATCAGTATTGCTTCAGGTTTCAAAAGAAGTATGACTATGAGTATAGAGCCGTTGTTTTGGTAATGTTCACTTGGGGAAAAATCATCATAAGGCATATCTAACTTCAATAAGCCATTCCAGGTTCCTGTATGTCTGATGGAGAGAACAAAAATACAAAGAAATTAATGGCAAAACAAAGGTGTTGTATCATTTGCTGCCATTGTATATGTCAGGAGATGGAAGTGTTAGACTGGTTTGAGCATTTGGAAGGATGCTTGTTGTATTATTTATTGGGGCTTGGAGTCTGCTTGAGGGCTCACACCTGCTGTCGAGTGACGTTGTTGAGCCCTCCTGTTGGGGCTCCATGAACGAGATAGAGGTGGAGATGGGGTGGTGGTGGATTTATGAAAACAGCCTGTGGGGCTGAAGTAGCAGGGTGTGCTTATATGTTTGTGGGTGTAATAGATAGCTGGGCTTAACCAGGTGTTTGCTCCAGTATGTCCCTCCTGAAAATCGTCTTTCTCAGGACTTCAGTTTGTATGTTCTGCATCATATGACATTATGGAGCTTCTGGCAGGAACTTCACCAGTCTCAGCTCTGTAGCGCACCCTCAACACACTATCATTTCCACGTGGTCCAATCTTCTTGCACTGCACATCCAGGATCTGGTAGAATCCATGCCCAGTCAAATTTATGCTGACCTGAAAGCCAAAGGAGGTGCAATACGTTGCTGGATGGGTGTACCAATAAATTAGCAACTCAGTTTATACAACCATTTCTCAACTAAAATGGTATGAGGTCATAGATAGGTTGACAAATGCAGTTCGCAGGTTTCTAACCCTGATGGTAACTGGGTGATGACTGTATTTGGTTTGTATTTGTTCAAATACTTTTTTCATACGTCCATCCAGTTGTGCAACATAATATTAACTTTATTGTTTGTTGATTCCCAGGAGCAGAAGAAGCTCTTTCTTCCATTCAGACAACGACCACCATATTGTCATCCGATCAGATTTTTCGTGGATACCAAACAAGTGCTGCCAAGGTATCAAAAAAACGATTACACTGACCGTTGTTCAGCAAACATAAAGGTGTTAGATATATTTCATCCACTGTTTACCATTATATGTTGAGTTTTGACACAATGGTCCCACTTTCCAGTGTGAAGATGTACAAATAATTACTGCAGCAAGAGAAGTCATGGTCCCCCCAACAATTGTGCTGGTGAGTACATCTTTGGTTGAACTGCAAGCTCTTTATGGTCAGTTACCATCTTATACAGATGCATCAAAACTGTTTGTTTCTCCAGGGTTTAAGCAACACAACAGTCACTGAGGGAGAGTCAGTGACTTTAGAGTGTCAGATCTCTGGCCACCCAATGCCAAATGTGGTTTGGTTCAGGGAGGAGTACAAGATTGAGAGCTCCTCCGACTTCCGTCTCTCCTTTGAGAACGGACGCGCTCGGCTGGTGATCCGTGAGGTCTTTGCTGAGGACAGCGGGCGTTTCTCCTGCACGGCAACCAGTGAGGCTGGGACTGCCAGCACGTCCTGCTACCTCACTGTGAAAGGTTAGGTTGTTTCCGTCATAGATCCTAAAATCCTCAATTTATAATGAATGTTTACAGGTGATGCACTACAGGTGAGTTCATTTGCAAAAACTGTAAAATTTGTAAGAATTTGTTTTGCAGTGCCAGAGGAAGCTGAGATGAAGGAAGTTATTTCCAACACTGTCTCCAAACAAATCGCAACTGAGGCGATGCAGTAAGTACAGACTTATCCAAACCTACAGAATCCCACAGACGTTCCTGCAACGCAGTAAAACTGGAAAATGTATTTATCTCCTTCACAAGCAGTGTAAAGAAGGTTTGAGGGTACATTTCTAGGATTTGAAGTTGTCCAAGCTCCACCATATGTCATGTGGCGTCAAAAGCATACAGTTAAATTCAGTTCAGAGCAAATTATTTTTATAGCATGCTTTTCTCATATAGTGACATTGAGCACTGAACAAAGAGTGAAGGAGGCACAGCAGAGAGCCTGTATCTATATAGTAAGAGAGTTGGCAATTGAAGAAAGGAAAACAAAAACTTCCAGCTCCACAGAGAGGGCAAAAAATTAAACACTGGGGGTCCAAATGCCAGGGGCCATCCACTCCAAATGTCCTGTATTCTGTGCATTAGGACACATGCAATCTGAAACATACACTTAAAAACATGTCCTCTAGAATCAACAAAAATGGACAAATGGCCATGAAGAAAACATCATTTAGCTGTGTCACCTGGACAATATCTGAACTTACAATACATGTGTCTTTAGCGTGGTCATGCAGACTCAAAGACAGGCCATGGCAGAAGTGAATGGTTTGGTGGAGCACGTGGATTCAGCCGCAGAGACACCTCCATTCTTTGTGACCAAGCCTTCTGTGCAGAGGCTGGTAGAGGGCAGTGGTGTGGTCTTCAAGTGCCAGATCGGGGGAAACCCAAAGCCCCACATCTACTGGAAGAAAGCTGGGGTACCCCTGAGCAGTGGATACAGGTACCTGGGTGCATGGTTAGGAATGTCAAGCTCTTCAGTTACTATATGGTTAGAGGTGTTTAACTGCACAAACCCCATGTGAAACCTACAGGCACAAGATTTCCTATGATAAGGAGAGCGGAATGTGCCGGTTGGAGATATCCATGATGCTTGCTGATGATGCAGGGCACTATGTGATCACTGCCAGGAATCGTCTGGGAGAGGCTTCTGCTTCAGCCATCCTACTCAAGGAAGGTGTGTCATACCATCACAGACTGCCTACAGGTCATGGTTCAATGACAGCACCAGTCTACACATGACTGATGTTGGCTTTTGTATGCATAAAAATCCTTAACTTGTAGCCAGTGGAGGAGCACTGATGTCCTTCATTTCTCTCGTATTCACAGAGGAATATGAAGCTCTCTCCAAACAGCACAAAATGGGCTTTGGTAAAGAAATGACCAGCGTGCTGCAGGAGATCAAGACTACGAGTGTCCCGTCCGTAATGACAGGAGGGTATCACGTGACACAGATGGTCACACAGGACAGGACAACTCAGCAGACACAGATGATGAAGAGCAGAATCATAGAGCAGGTACAGAAACAGCTAAATTACTTTCTCCAAATATCCATGAGAAACTGCTTTAGTAAGGTTTATTGGCCTCATTCAGTGGTTGAGTGAAATATTCTTTCTTTTATTTCTGAAGCATTTGTGTAGAAAAAAAACAAAAGCATGAAAAAAATAGTTTCAACAGTTTTTGTAGGGGCTGGGTTTTGTCACTAACATCTAAGAAAAAATTAATTTTTAGTTTTTGGTTTGGTTTTGAAAGGAATTCCACATCTCTGCCTTTGAGGAGAGGATAATTCAGGAGATTGAACTGCACATCCGTAAGATCACCTACCAGGAACTGGTGGCAGAGGACGGCGAGGAGATGGTGGTGAACGTGCCCGAACACAAGGCTGTAGAGCCGGCTTTTAAAATGCCAGTGAAGAGCCAAAGGATCACTGAGGGAGCGGGGGTCACCTTCTGCTGCAGGATAGCAGGAACCCCACTGCCTAAGGTAGCTTCAATGAGCAAAATAATAGAGCATCAGTCATTAAACAGACACGAGTTAGGATTGTCAGCAAGGAACGTTCACAGACATGTAATATTCATACAAGTTTTCTGCTCTTACTAAAAGATTGCCTGGTACAAAGATGGCAAACGCATCCAGCACAGTGACCACTACCAGATCAAAGTTCTGGAGGATGGACAAGTCAGTCTCCACCTTCCTGTGGTGCAGCCTGAGGATGAAGGCATTTACACGGCTTTTGCTGCCAACATGAAAGGAAATGCTGTGAGCTCTGGTAAACTCCAGGTGGAGCCCAGCACTACAGTGGTGACTCAGCCACATGTCCCTCAGGCACAGCGGACAGTTCGGTGTGTGTTTACCTTGTTTTTTTCTTTTTTCAGTATAGCTGCAGTTTATCACATAGTGACAAGAATAGCTTGTACTAAAGAGTCAAATTTAAGATTATAGTCTCAAAATCCTCTACATATCCACCCAGGCTAAAGGCATTGCCTCCTTATGTTTGGCCTGACTTTTGAAATCATGTCTATCCATTTTGGCTTTTTTGAGATGAAGTCTCTCAATGTTACCAGTTCCACATCCCTGCGTTCTGTGGGTCACGCTTCAGTATCTAGACTGGATGAAAATGAAGGAGAGATGGAGAGGATGTACAAGCCCATATTTACACTGAAACCCTCTTCGCTCAAGTGCTCTGAGGGTCAGACTGCCAGGTTTGATGTTAAAGTTATTGGCAGTCCCATGCCTGAGACCTTCTGGTTCCTTAACGGTAAGGGATGTCAAGTTATTTCTTTGTCAGTAAAAACCAAATAGAAGCATAATGTTCTTTTTAATTACATCTAGCTTTAGACCTGTCTTTTACAGGAAATCCAATTTTCCATACTTTGTTAACAATCCATAATAAAATAAAACATACCACAAAAACACCTCGATTCATCAAAATCTTTCAATTTGGCAGCAGACAATTACAATTAAACTTCACATTCATTAAAAACTTCCACAAAAGGTAACTCTGGCACTTAAAAAAACACAAATAAACTTAAAAGAACATAAAAATGTGTTTGTCATAATATATCACATAAATACCAACAGCTTTATCGAAATTCACAGGTCTGTCAAACCATAAATGAGGTTACTTAAAAATCTACAATAACAAAATACTAAAATACAAAAAAAACTCAATAAAACATAATAAAATACAATGAAATCCATTATTCACAATTTTCTAATTTCTCTAAACATTTCCCCTCCTCCCTGTATAGGAAATCCGATACGCAATGACAACACGCACAAGATGGTGGTGAAGGAAGATGGTGTTCAGTCGCTGATCATAGCTCCTGCTACCCCCGAGGACTCAGGAGAGTGGGCTGTTGTTGCTCAGAACCGTTTTGGGAAAACCTCAATCTCCATGAATCTCACTGTTGAGGGTAAAAATATTTTCTGACAACTGTTAAAAATCCTTTCTTTTCTCCAGTCCAAATATGATGACTAATTTTTTTTTGGGGGGGGGGGCTATGGCACGTGTTTGTAGATGGTACGTATTTAGTGTTTTCCTCTGGTTTATTGTTCACAGCTAAAGAAACATTACTGTGTCCCAGATTCACCGAAAAGTTGAAGAACATTAGTGTCAAGGAGGGAGCTGAGATTGAGTTTGTTGTGAAGGCTGCAGGAAATCCAGTACCGGACATTGCTTGGCTCAAAAACAGTGATATTATTTCTGAATATAAATATCCACATTTCAGGTAAGTTATTTTTAAAATAACAAGGGAAGGCAAAACAAGCATTATTTTATACATTTTTTTCCCTTATATCTTTTTTGTGGAATTTTTTAATTTGTGGGATTTAACAAAACAGTTGTGTTTATCTGAGACCACCTGATAAATAATTATTATGCAAATAAATGTTTAGGATTGGGGGAACAAAAGGAGAATCCAAATTCAAGATCTCTGCTGCCACTGGCTCAGACACTGCATGGTATACAGCCATTGCTGTCAACAAGGTGGGAAGAGACACCACCCGCTTTAAGGTAAACGTCAAGGTGGAGTCCAGTGATTTCAGACCTGAGAGGAGGCTCATCATCCCCAAGGGGACCTACAAAGCTAAAGACATTGCCCCTCCAGAGCTGGAGCCCCTGCCTCTTCGCTACGGGCTTGAACAGTGGGAGGAGGGCGACCTGTATGACAAGGACAAGCAGCAGAAACCACAGTTCAAGAAGAAGCTCTCCTCGGTGAGGCTGAAGCGCTTTGGCCCTGCACACTTTGACTGTAGATTGACTCCGATCGGCGATCCTACTATGACTGTGGAGTGGCTTCAAGATGGTCAACCACTGGCGGCAGCCAACAGACTGCGCATGACGAATGAGTTTGGCTACTGCAGCCTAGACTATGAAGTGGCTTATTCGAGAGACAGTGGTGTCATCACCTGTAAAGCTACTAATAGCTATGGATGTGACCAGACGTCTGCCACCCTCATTGTGAAAGACGAAAAGGGCCTGGTGGAGGAGACTCAACTGCCAGAGGGCATAAAGGGAAAACAGAGGATTGAGGAGATTGAACGTATTGCCCATGAGGGGGCTCCCACTGGGGTCACAGATGATGAACTATCTGAGAAGACAAAGCCTGAGATAGTCCTCCTCCCTGAGCCAGCAAGTGTGCTGGAAGGTGAAACTGCCAGGTTCCGCTGCAGAGTTACAGGATACCCAGCTCCAAAGGTGAACTGGTATCTCAACAAACAGCTCATCCGCAAGAGCAAACGATTCAGGCTCCGTTATGACGGCATTTACTACTTTGAGATTACCGACTGCAAGTCTTACGATTCTGGAGAAGTGAAAGTCACAGGAGAGAACCCTCAGGGTGTTGCAGAGCACTGTGTGAAGCTGGAGATCAACCAGAAGGAGGACTTTCGCTCTATCCTCCGCCGTGCACCCGAGATAAAGACCCCTGAAACTGGTGCTGCCTCCGAGCAAGGGGGATTGCCATTCAAGGTCATCAAGGTCGAGAAGACTCCAGAGGCACCCCAGCCTAAAGAGACTGTGAAGCTAAAGAAAGCAGAGAGGATCATCCATGAAATTGCTCCTGAAGAAACAGAGGAGCTGAAAAATAAATTCAAGCGCAGGACAGAGGAAGGTTATTATGAAGCAATAACGGCACTTGAACTCAAGCCCCATAAGAAGGACGAATCTTATGAAGGGATGCTGAAGAAAAGGAAAGAGGAACTTCTTCACTGGACCAAAGAGACACCCAAAGAGGAGAAAGAAGAGCAACGAGACAGAGGATCAATTACAGTTATCAGACAAGAAAAAATACAGTTGGATCCCAGCATGAGAGCTCCTAAGATCTTGGACCGTATCCTGAGCCAAACGGTTGCTGAGGGTGAAGAAGCCCACTTCCGAGTTCGAGTCGATGGACAACCAGCTCCAGACTGCCAGTGGTTCAAGAACGGAATGATTCTGGAGAAATCAGATCGCATTTACTGGTTCTGGCCAGAGGACAATGTGTGTGAACTAGTGATAAAAGACGTATCTGCTGAAGACTCTGCTAGCATCATGGTCAAAGCTCTCAGTGCTGGAGGAGAGACTTCAAGTCACACATTTCTACTTGTGCAAGGTAAGATAATATGTACAAGATGAAGCAATATTTTAAAAAGTATTGATAACTAATTCCAAGGAACTTAGTTAGATTAGCAGTCCTTTTGACATCTATAACTGGCCACTTGTGAGAAGACTGTCTATACCAGTGTGACCCTGTACCCCCGAGTCATCAGCCATCATGCAATGTAGTTTGGCTATTTTCTATATAAAATGGCTTTGTTAACTTTCTAGGTGCCTGCTTATTGCCCCTGGTGGAAGTTACCTTGCGCGTTTATACCTACAGTCTTCCCTCAAATCAGACAAAACAGGTGCAGATGTCAATTGCCATCTTCTTCTATATCTAAATACACATTTTGTTGCCTGTTTTCACTTGAAAGGAAAGCATGTCATTACTTTTACTCAACAACTGGAAGATATAAGTGCCAAGGAGAAGGACACCATGGTAACGTTTGAGTGTGAAACCAGTGAACCGTTTGTCAAAGTTAAATGGCTGAAGAACAATGAGGAGATCTTCTCTGGAGACAAGTACAGAATGCACTTTGACAGGAAGGTGCATTTCCTCTCTGTGCTCACAATCGACATGGCGGATGCTGCAGAGTACACCTGTGCAGTCAGTGATGCTGATCACATCAGAACCTCTGCCAGGCTGAACGTTGAGGGCAAGTAACTTTGTGTACCACACCTTTATTATGTGTTGAGCCGTTAATCTGTAAATTTAGGCTTGCTTAATGTTTTATGTTCATTTACAGGTGCCCCACTGTACATTGTCCAGAACCTGGAGAAAATTGAAGTTCCTGAGTCCTACACTGGAAAGTTTGAATGTGAAGTATCACGTGAGGATGCCGAAGGCACCTGGTACTTCGAAGACATGGAGATCAGTCCCAGCAGCAAGTACATAATTTCCTCCCGCCGTGGACGCCACAGTCTCACTGTCAGAGATGTCAGGAAGGAGGACCAAGGAGAATACACCTTTGTTACGGATGATCTGATGACCACTGCCACAATGAAGATTAAATGTGGGTATTTTTCTTCCTTCAAAGTTAAAGAAGATGTGTCACAGATACAGATTTTTATGAGACATGTCATCATCGTTAAAAATATTCTATAATAATTGTTTTCATGTTCCTTAGTGCGACCTGTGATCATCTTGCAAGGGCTCTCGGATTTGACAGTATGTGAGGGTGAACAAGCTGAACTAGTGGTGAAGTTCTCTCAGGAGAATGTTGAAGGTACTTGGTTGAAGGATGGTGAAGACATCTCAGGTGCTGAGCACATCCACCTATTGAGTGACAAGCAGGTCAACAAGCTCATTATTGAAGAGGTGACCAAGGATGATGCTGGCATGTACTCCTTTGTTGTTGCTGATCAGGATGTGTCCACCACTGCAAAGTTGTCTGTCCAGAGTAAGTCCTGGTTTAAAACACTTGTTCACATTCAGCTTCTGATTTATAAATGCTGTTAAAAGAGAACAATAATTATTTAATTTATTGCAGCCATCAGTATTTTGATCCCACTTGAGGACGTGGCCACAATTGAAGGCACCAAGGCTGTTCTTGAGGCCAAGATTTCGGTTGCCGATGTAAAGTCTGTGAAATGGTATCATGATGATGAGCCACTGATGCCCACTGAACGTGTGCAGTGGATCACCAAAGGATCGAAGCAGCGTCTAGTCTTCAGCAGGACATTTGCCTCAGATGAAGGATACTACAGACTGATTGCTGGCAGAGCAGATACCAGTTGTGCACTGGTTGTTGAAAGTAGGCATCTTTGCTCTTCCTTCAAATGTTTTTTTCAGTTTAATACTTGTGGACTATGGATCTGAGTAGTAGTTAAAATGTCTGTTTTACTTAAGGCATTGACATTGTGACGGCTATGGAAGACCAGGTGTGTGCAGAAACGCAAGATGTCACTTTTGAGGTGGAGCTCTCTCACCCTGGCATCGATGTCATTTGGCTATTCAAAAACCAACCCCTCAAAAATGATGCAAAGTACAAAATCCAGTCAAATAGAAACCGCTACACCCTGACTGTAGTGATGAGCACAAAAGAGGAGGAAGGCCTGTACATATTCGAAGCTGGAGAAAAGACTTGCAGTGCAACACTTACAATTTCTGGTATGAAGACATTAATAATATGCACGATGGACTTTCTGCTGTTTTTTCGAATTTGTTTTCCCTTCTGAACTAAACTGGTAACTAAGGACAGTCAGTCAGACACTTTTTTGTTGCTGTGAACTGTTTGTGTATAACAGAAAGATGACTCCCATTTGCAGGTGGAGCAGTTACAAAAGGCTTAGAGGATGTGGTAGTAGCAGAATCACAGACTGCCATTCTGGAGTGCGAGGTGGCCAACCCGAATGCCGAGGGCCGCTGGATGAAGGATGGACAGCGCATTGTCTTCAATGACAATGTCTTGAGCGAGGACCTCGATGCTGTCCGACGCCTTGTCATCATCATCATGAGGCCTCAGGATGTTGGCGAATACAGCTACCATGTAGGCAACTCCAAAACAGCAGCTAACCTGAAGGTGGAAGGTACCCATCGCTGAGTTATTGTTGTTAAAATATTGCCTTAACTGGTTGTACATTTCTAACCTTGTTTGTATTTGTGCCATAAAAAGCTGTGAAGATCAAGAAGGCACTTAAGAACCAGGTTGTCACTGAGACCCAGGACGCAGTATTCACTGTGGAGCTCAGCCATGAGAATGTAACAGGATCCATATGGACCAAGAATGGAGTAGAAATTCAACCAAGTGACAAGTTTGCCATTGGGATAGATGGTACAGTCCACAGCCTGATCATCCACAACTGCTCAACGCATGATGAGGCTGTCTTTGGATTTAAACTTGGAAAGCTCTTCACGACTGCCAGGCTGAACATTGACAGTAAGTGAACTCCTAACTTGACTAAAGTTTGCACAGTGCAGTTCCAAAAGGTACACACAGTTGCAGAAATAATCTTGTCTATGTCTCCTTTAGCAATCAAGGTTGTGAGGAAACCCAAAGATGTGACATGTCTGGTGGAAGGAACAGCTTCCTTTGAGCTCAGCCTGACACATGATGACATTCCAGTAAAATGGATGTTCAATAACACTGAACTGACACCCAGCGAGAACTGTGAGATTCTTTCTGACAAGAAGGTCCACAAAGTGATCCTCCAGAATGTGGAGAGCATCAATGCAGGGGAATACACGGCCATAGTAGGCCATCTGCACTGCAGTGCATCGCTACATGTTGAGTGTAAGCACAGTTGCCCCACTGTTCACATATTTATTCTCATAATTTAACTTTTCCCCAAGTTACCACCTTTATTTCATATTTCACTAGCTGTGACTATCACAAAAGCGATGAAGGATATAGAAGTCCCTGAGGCCAAGACGGCCACCTTTGAGTGTGAGGTCTCACACGTCAGCGTGCCTTTTGCCTGGCTGAAGGATGGGACAGAAATTGAATCGAGTGATAAATTCAGGATATTGGTGGATGGGAAGGTTCACCAGTTGAAAATTATAAATGCCAACCAGGAGGATGCTACAGAATATGCGTTCATCTGTGGCAATGACGGAGTGTCTGCCACTCTGACAGTCACCGGTAAGATCACTTCACACTCTTTTTACCCCTTGTGCTGTTCAGTTCACTACTACACTGATATACTCAACATCGGCTGACACACTGGCTCCTCATGGTACAAGTGGAAAATTTATGAAGTTTCATAGATACAATAAACATTTTCTAGTTTATTTCATTTTAACCGCATTTTCCTCTCAGACCCATTTTTCTTCTGAGCTTCAAAAACTGTGATAAGAGTTTCTCTGGTTGTGACTTTTTTGTCAACCTATTTTCTATTCGTATCTCATTTTGGTAGGTAGTTACTGGAAGATCTGTGTATCGGATAAACCAGCAGGGATCGAGTATTATGAATATTTTACATGTTCTTGAGATGAATAGGTGAACAACCAGTACAGAATAGGAGCTTGTGTCACAAGGTATTTTTATTTTTATTTTAATTTCAATGCAGCTTGAAATGAATGGAAACATGGAAAACATGGAAAAACATTAAAATAAATAAGTATTTCTTGTTCATTATACCAATATCCAAGATCATTACAGAACCAATTCAGAGTATAAATTGACGGATGTCTGTTTTATTCAGCTTTAACTCACTTAGTGCTTAAAGAGACGCTTGTGAAATACGAAGATGTCATTTTTAGGTGGACTCAAGTGCGGAGTTTATTTACAGTGGCGACAGGTACATGCATCACATGGAGTTACTTTTTAAGGACAGCCTCATTGGACGATGAGCTGTTGTGTGTCAGAGAGGGTGGGTCTTCCGGTGCTCCTTTGGCATCCTCCTCCCAGACCTTTGGAGATGTGAACAAAACAAGTCACAGACAGCCTTCTAGTCCCTGTTGTCTTCCAAAGATGAGGAGCCGGTGTGCATAACGTTGCACGTGTAGATGCAGTAATTTCCATGACTGAAACTACATTGGTCATAAGGTGTTTATTAATGGCAGCAAAGTGGCATCGATCTACTTTGGCATCATATAGTAACAAGTATATACATCAAGTATATACCTTCAGCCATTCATATTTGTAGTGCATAATTAATTCAGTTTTATTGACTGTATGCTCTCTGCAATATATCCATCTTCACATAACATTTCACATTTGCAGTACACATACAAATGTGCACATTTAAACGTTTGTATGTTGTCATAATAGCGATGAAACCCATTCAACAGCATCATACTTCCTTCCAGGGAAAACACAAATAAAGGAGTCAACATCCATATATGAGGGGTATGTTGTGCCCTCTGTTTGCATGACTATTAACAGTGCCAGCCGGGAGTTGCTTCCTCACTTTCATCGTGTTCCCTCACAAGCTGCATGTAGCTTCTTCTGTCACACATGGAGGACCCTGGTGACCGCACTGGGGTCATGCTGAGCTTTAACAGAAGTTTGCAGTAAATGCTGCTGTGGTAACTGTATCAGAGGATTGCAGAGTGTCAGTGCCAACAGGTGGTTTGCATGGCTGCCCTGGTAGAAACCACAGAAGATAAATGGAACATGTTATTGGGTGAGAGATGGTATGCAAGATTTTTCTTGTCTGATATGTTTACCTCTTTGTTTCGCTTTGGTCTACAAAGAGACTATACATACTTGGCTCCCATGATGGTTAAAGATGGCTGGCTTGAGCTTGTTTCTGCTGAGGTTCACTGCACACAGGTCCACCTTACATGCCTGAAAGGATCTTCTGACCTCATGTCTTCTCCTCTCTCTCAATTGACAGTGAACAAAGTGTGGCAGAGTACTGAGGCGAGCACCGCGGATCAGGTCCAAGGTACTATTCCTCCAAACTTTCCACCGCTGGCCACTCAGCTACAAACATGCTGTAGATCATCAGCGGGGGTCACCAGCAAAGAGCTTAAATTTGTGGAATGGAAAAAGCTGCAGATTTCAAAACCTTCACATATGCATTTATCTCTTGGTCTTTTTAATTGTACCTTGTAACACTTAACCTAATAAAAACCGAATCTTTATCCCCTGTAGCATGACTAGTATTAGTTGGATTAATGTCATAAGAGCAACACGGAGGGTAACTTTGTAACCTGCATGACCACAGGAAATGGTCTTTCACAAATTAAGGTTGAGAGCTCAATAGCTGTTCCATCACCAATAAACATACTGAAAACTGTGAAATGCTGGGGAAACGCTTGTGTTTTGAAAGGCACTTCTTTGCATCAGCGGAAATAGTTTCTCATACCCCGTGTGTTTATTGTGCATGTTGGATTTGGCGATTTCGTTTGCTCATTGCCAGCATGAGTTTCTCTTGAATGTGAACATTCCATGTTGGTTAGAAGGAGTTAAAAGACATCCACAGATCCTATTGCTTCTGAATCCTGACTTCATACAGTTTGAGTGGGAAAAGCCCTTGTAACTGCATATTTATTACCTTGCTTGAGGAATTCAGTCCTGTCAGCTTTATTTCTTGGATGGGCTCCACCATCATGGGGTCCGTTTTTATGACGGCTGTTACCTGTAAGCTATATTAGTATGAGAAAATTTGTTATCATACCCCTGCTTACTAGTGTTATCATGCCTGCTTTCAGAGGTCATGACGTCTTTGTAGATTTTTCAGATGAACAGATTCACATGCTGGCTGGCATTTGTTTAAACAAGAGGGCTGATTTTGTATCTATTAGCAGTTTTTAAAAATTTCTTTCACTTTTACACCCCCCCCCCCTGCATTTTTCACTGAACATGCATTTCCTCTCCGGAATGATTTTTTAAATGAAGAATGTATGAATAACACAGCAAAACTGTACGGTGCTTTTAGAGCGCAGAGGACTACTTAGACCGCTCTCTTGTTTCTTCATGTCACTGATCTGGTCAAGAACCATTTCTATATTGAGAATCTGGAAATGTTAGACCCATTACACTAAAACTAAAAACACATAACGCCAGTGTGCGTTGGATGGAGTGCCTGCTGCTTTGTGATACTGAGCAGTCTGCAACAGCTGACCCTCCATTAGTGTACCCTGGATTCATAGCTGAAGACTAATTCAAAAATGAGTAAAAAAAGAGTAACTAAACATTCATGGTGTGTAACACAGTGATTGACATACGACAGATGTTAATGCGGAGCTGTCGGTTTGTCCCGCAGCCTCACTTCTGCTGCCTTGAGCGGATGGGCCCAGTGTGAAAGTTGTGAAATGGTTGGGGAAGGCAGAGACACTTATTAGTTCATTCGCTGAATTACGCAGAAGCATAGAGGCAATGTGAGCTGGTGAAATAAAGGGTTATATCAGGCCCAAAACAGTGAACTGTGTCTGTTTATCGGTATTGGGTATTGGGTACTCATGGAGCTAAAGAAATGACACAGATGGGAAAGGCAGACTGTATAAGTGAAACTGAATATCAATATTTGTCAAGAAGAGAAGAGCATTTGGACTATAATTTGGAGTGTAATAGAAAGCAGAAAGTTATGATTTTAAATGAACCCAAAATGAACAAAACAAAGTAGAGTCTTTGCCAGTTTGTAGGACTATTTGCTGAACACTGAAAACTGGGATGATGTTTCCTCAGCTGACCTCTGAACCTTTTGAACTGTTTTTCCTTTTGGCCTGTGGTGTTTGGCTTTGGAGCTGCAGAGCTCCTCATGGTGCTCTAGGAATCTTCCAGATCTCCTGTGTGGAAGAGACCTCAGCAGGAGGGAGATCTTTGTTACCTTTCAAGCAGAAATTAATTCCCTGCCATGACTTGAAGGCACCAGAAGCAACCCTGATGTGTTGCATGATGCTTCAGTGCCAAAAGTTCAGCCTTCTCACAAATTGATGCAACAGAAGTGAGTGCACAACGGACAGGTTTAGCAACTGTATAAACCTCACTGCTGTCCATACTGACCAGTCCAAATCTGCCCTACGATTTGGAACAATAATCTGTAAGTCATGTTGTTCCAAATGCAAAAATGATACCATGAAGGCGTAAAGTAGAATTTCACAGAGTATCAGAAGAGGCCTCAGGTGCTATACACACCAAACTGTTTGTTTCAAAAGACCTTCCTCTATTAACCTGTTATGCATTGATGTCATCAGGGGCAATAGCTGATGTTGCAGAAATAAAATACACACCACCTCCTCAGCTCCTCCACTGATAAAGGGACAACCATTGATGACCTTTTCCCTCCGAGAAGAAATGCCTGAAATCTTAACTGATTCTGAGAGTGAAGGGCATGTGGCACAGAACCAAGGGATGAAATCAGAACCAATTTCATCCAAACCAACAGCAATTACAGAGCCAGAATTTCATGACAGTATTCCAATCCATGCTCAACGTAAGATGCAAGATGAGATGGCCTCCGTGAAGTCCACTGCCTTCAGGACATTCCCTGAGGGTTTTAGATCTGTTTCTACACCAAGAGACAGATGTAGTGAGGAAACACTTTCTGAAGAATGTCCTTTTATTTCCAAGTCAGATATTAGAGAAATACAGTGTCCACCCAAGCTTTATAGATCAAAAGGTCTGCTGCCAAGTCACTTATCAGTGTCTCCAGATAACTCTACAAGAAAACCTATACGGGGCCCCAGTGAAGAAGATAGACGATCTTTAGTCTCCTGTACTCAAAAAACTCAGTTTCAGGCAGTTAAGTGTTTGGGTTTTTTAGATATGAATAGGTCTTCTTTTCGCCAAGCATCACCTGACCGTGCCATACAACAAGTCCAGAATATAGCTGAATTTCTAGGGACACAAGGGGTCGAAATAAAGTCTAACTTCAGTACACCATATGTGTGTTTTACTAAGGATGAGAAAATGAAAAGATATACTAAAGGTGACTTCGGATTGGAACCCTCAAATAGACATTTATTTGAAGATACTGAGGGAGGACTAGATGCTAACAGGACAAATGTAGCGCAAAGACATCATTCTGACACGGTCTCACTGGACATAGTATGTGCATCCTTAAGACCTACAGTTTTGCTGTCAGAGACATCAGAGCCAACTGCAGAAAAAAATAGAATACATGAAAGAATGGATCCTTTAGCAGATGGTTTTGCATTAGAAGGGCCACAAAAGATGGAGACTTCTGAAGAAGAAAGTACATCAGTAAATGAGACAGTCTCAAAAGCTGCTGCTGGTCTTGGAAAAGAAGAAATGGCCTTCAGTAGCATGTATGATCATTGGAGTCCATCAGCTGAGTCAGGCAGTCCATTGTGCCCAAAGTCTGAAATGTCCACCAAAATGGACAGTACACTCTCTGATGAAAACAGGGAAGATCAGTCATGTTTGTCATTTTTCCCTGTAGATGTTTCTCAGTTTAAAACGTTAAGTGACACTTTACAGTCTCCTTCAGAAACAACCGGTTTTGTCGCCCCCACTGAAAATCCTTCGCTTCCCATTGACAGTAAATACTCATCTGTCCCTAATCTTGTCTTCTGTTGCTCAAATCTTTTGAGATGCTGTGAGGAGAACAAAACGTCTTCTGTCACACTGAGCAGGGAGGAAGTGAACTGCCCCTCAGAGGCGGCTTCTGCTTTGGGCTTGGGGACTCGTAGGGGAAAAATCAAAGAGTTCCCACCAGTATTCCTTCAATCTCTCGCCCAAAGACAAGTTGCTGGAACAGAAACCCTGGACATGGTAACCGAGGTTTCTGGGCTGTTGTCTTCAGGTGTGAAATGGTTCAGGAATAAAGCACTGCTTGTTAATAATGAAAGACTCGAAATGGAGGGAGGCAGAGATAATGTTTGTATGGAAATTCAGAACGTGTTTGAAGATGATGTAGGGGAGTATGTCTGTGAGGCAGTAAATCGGAGTGGGACGGCTGAGAGCACCACTGAGGTGGTAATGGTAACACCCCAGGAGAGAAGGACATGGCCATCTCCTCTTTTGCCCACCCATCAACGTGTGTTAGAGTTTCACCTTGAGGTAGATGATTCATCAAAGTCTCCTTCTCCTCAAGGGATCTCAGTGGAAGTAGAAATGCAGGGGAATGAGGTTGGACATTGTGAGAACCAAATAAAAATAGTAGCAGTTCCAAGAAATAGAGTGGGAAACAAAAACATGGAATTCTGTCTTGATTTTCTGCCCTGTACCTGTGAGGAGAAGCCCTTTGACTTCATAAAGCAGGAGACTGATGACTTGACAATAGCTTTTGAGCTCACGGAAATGCCACTGATGTTTACAAACCCAATTTGTGACATTGAGGCCTCTGAAAATAGCAATGCAGTGTTTGAGTGCTCTTTGGTGGGGTGTCCTGCACCAGCTGTGTTTTGGTTTAAAGGTGGTCTGAGAATCCCACACGATGGACACAAGTATATCTACTCTTCAGAAGGAGACAAACACCTTCTTGAGATTGTGAGAGTCAGCACTTGCGACAGTGGCATATATACCTGCAAGGCTGTAAACAGGCCTGGTGAGATGCTATGCATGGCCTCCCTATTTGTTTTAGACTCTCAGACTTCGCCAGAAAAGGAAAGAGAGAAGATTGCTGAAGGCAACTCTGAAGTTACATCTCAGAAACTTGATTTTGATGTAATCAGTTCACCAGACAACGGAGATGAAGCTTCTGAAATAGAGCTGGAGTTTGAATTTGGCCACAAAGCAGAGGAACCACAAAAAGGTGTGAGACTCGTGGCGACAAGCAACTGCAATAAGGCCTCATGGAGGGAGTGTCTCCTTTTGAACATTTTCTCTGAAGCAGCCGAAGATGAGAAGATAGTATTTGATGTGAAGCATTCAGACACCTGCAGCTGTCAGTTCTCAGCCGATAAGGCTTCTCTCGAGGAGACGGTGGCATCTAATGTTCCTCACTAAGTGGCTTCCCTGTTGATGCCACCAGATCCCCTGTTGGAAGGAAAGACCCGACACCGTCAGTGTGATCATTACCTAGACAAGTGCAGCACTACAGGTGATGTTAGGTTTGCTATTAGTTCTTCTCTGAAAGTGTTTCTGACTCTGTGTGAACTCAGCAAAGCATCAGCGGAACCTTCGCTCTATGTGTTGTGTGATATTTATTATTTAAACACCGGGTCCCTTTACAGACTGCTAGTTCCTTCACTGAGCTCCTTGGACTGCAAGCGGTGACTTTAGAACCTTGAGCATCACTGAAGAGTTTGAAATATACGGGTTAGTGATGATCCTTAGATTGAATGCAGTTTGATAACAGTTTCAACTGTTAAGGGAATAAGACACAATGTTTTAAAAGCAGTGATGCTGTCGCTGTCTGTGGGCATCATCACTGCTCACTTGTGTAAAATATGAATGAAGTGCTCTACATGGAATGGGATGTGATCCTAAAATGTAGTGTTCGGCACACAGTACACAGTGGTGTGTTGTGGCTCAGTAATGTGAGGTGGCACTTTGTTCAGGTGTGTTTGTATAGAGTAGTGGAAAATTCCTTTGCGTGAAATGCAGACACTTGTACACGTTGGGCTTCAGTGGTAGGTGTTTAGGAAGGTTCATATTGAAAAGTACTGATTTCCAGGGATTTCTTTTTTTTTGTTGTTGTTTCAGCTTAAAGTTCACTTTTTGTGCAGCAAACACAAGGATTTATTTGCAAGTTTCCACCGGACAACCGAAGCAGTTCATTATATAGGAGTTGGGCACAAGTTCTTAGTATTTGTTCTTATTAAAGACAACAACAAAAGCAGAATATTGCAGGTGTTCTTTCAGGCTGCTTCTAACACATATTATTATGGAAAGATTAAAGGAATATCTATTTTAATACAGGTAAGTAAAAATAATGTTGAGGTGAGATGAAAAGGTGTGACGGCGCTCAGTGGTGACTCGGAACATAGAAGAAGAGAAGCAGTGCGGTGACCATCGCCACCCTCCCAGGGAGCCTGGCTGCCTGCTGTGCGACAGCTCAGACAGAAGGTGGCAGCACAGCGTTTGAAAACAGCAGCGGGGCGGTGACAGGTTTGAGAGATGAGCACCGGGACCCCTGTTTCCAGAACCAGGAGAAAATACAGTACACCTCAAAATGTCCATATGCAAACACCAACAACCACAGTATGTATTTTACTACATTTCACAGTGTTGTCAGTGTTTATAAAATGCCTTTGCAATGGTGGCAATTTGGCACCACCCAGTGGAGGGCGCTATAGGGCAGGGCCTGTTTGTGAGCTTGAAGCAAGGGCAGGAAGGTGAGTGAAAACAGAGTCCAGAGTACTGTACTGTACTGTACTCTGTCTGTGCTACCGCAGTAATACTCATACCAGCAAATCCGAATGTCACTACGTCACACGGCAGCAGCCCTTGTCCACAGCCACACCTGGACTAAAATGGAAGGAAGGAAGGAAGGAAATGAGCTGTGAAGACTGCCCAGAAATATAGAATAAGTACCCCAGGGCAGAGTATAAAAAGATATCCATTTTACACCCTAGAGTGTCACCATGTTTCACAGTGAAAGCTGAGATCGGATGGTATTTCTGCAAACACAACAGGTTCTGTTCCAGGATCGGAGGCGGTGACACTGCACCAGATTGCAGACGTGTTTCTGAGGTGAACTGCTCATTTCCGCATCCATAACATAGTCAGCTTCAACACGATGGGAAGAGCCGCCTTAATGTTCACAAACACAGCAAAACACATTTCACATTCCTAGTCCAGATTTCAGTGATGACAACGATATTAAGTCCTGTTATACCTAAACCAGCTGTGCCTGTGATGTTAGACAATCCCCAGAAATACAGCATTCATGTTTAACATATTTCCTTTATAAACTGCAGTTAGGCCTTCCAACACTCTCTGTATTGTTAATTTTTCTTTACTCTTTATCGTGGACATTGGCTCACATCCCCTAAGTGAATTGATGACCACTTTTAGACACCAGGTTGTTCAACTTAGGTTGGTTCTAAGAAGCCCTTCTGAGGGACCTTGTTGCCAACAGCTACCTGCTTCCATGATGCTGCTCAAGGACCTGTCAGCTGTTAGACTGCCTTCGGCTATTTATTACTGTTATTCATTGGTTATCTATTTCCTTATTTTGCACCTTTACTGACCTTTGCTGATTCACTTTTCCAGTTAAACCCTCATGCCCCCAGTGCTGAGCACATGAACGAGGATAAGTCAGTTTTTTACACTCTTGGCTGTAGTCGCCGACACCTTTTGACTAACCCTCATATTTATAGTTCAAGGTGCTAATTTGATAAGATGTCTTTTTAACCACCCATTATTACACCAGATACAGTAAGACCCATTAGACCAGGAGGCCTCTGTAAAATACTGAACTTATTTATTATTATAACAATAATACACCCTTTAGAGTGCTGTGAAAAAGTCCCCTTCCTCCTTTCCCCTATTATTGCGTATTTGTTCCACTGAATGGTTCTGGCTCTTTATTGCTTCATTTATTTAAGCAACAAAATTATCCAATATCCATATCACTCATGTGAAAAGGGAATTTTCCTGGTGGTGCCACCTTTAGCAGCAATGACTGCAACCAAACACGTCCTACAATTTGCTATCAGTCTTTCACGTGGCTGTCGAGGAGATATCGCCCACTCCACTGCAGAACTGCTTTAGTTCAGGCAAAGCACTGGGTTCCCTAGCATGAACTGCTGGCTTCCTGCCACAGTGGGACTAGACCACATTAATTTAGTTTCTTCTCAGCCCTTCACGCGTAGACTTGCCTCCGTGTTTTTCATCATCGACTTCTCGCTCAACTGAACTTCGCTTCAGCTTCAGCTTCAGCTTCAGCTTCAGCTTCAGCTCACAGTTGACAGTTGACCAGACATTTTCCTTAAGAATTTTCTGGTACAGCCCAAAATTCACGGTTCCGTCAATAAAGGCAAGTTATCCAAGTCCTGAGGCAGCAGAGCATTCCCACACCATCACACTACCACCGCCACGTTTGACTGTTGGTATGATGTTCTGAACGCTGAATGGTGGGATTTGCTTTGTGCCCTGTGTCAATAGGCAATAATCCCCATTACAGGTGATATGATTTTGGGGAGACAAATGGGAGCAGTGAGCCCTGTGAGGCAACAGTCTGAACTGGTCCAGTGGGGAGATACTGGGTATCCAGATGGTCCACACAAGACCCCGCATTAGGCACAGCACACCAACAGAGCAATTTACTGACATCAGAACATAGTAAATCTTCTGAAGTGGCATTTATAGTGTAAGTGTAAGCTGTAGTGTAGAACCACTAACCCACTGCAGAAATGTCACAACCACGTTCATTGTTCATTGTTTTCCGGGGGTCACCGAATCCATAGCACGGCGCTATCTTTGTATTTTCGTACTCATGCTCAGCAGCCCAGGAGGTGACGTAGCTCCAAACCAGCGCTTACCTCCAAAGCGGTTAAAGTCACTGAAGATATTCCTGTTAATGACCCTTTCTTTTGAGCTCATTGAGAACAACCTCGTGAAAAATACAATGATATTTCCCAAAAATCTGGCATTTAAGCAGACAGGATTCCTGTTTTCTAAGATTGTAGGGTTATTTTTTTTACGCAGTGTTTAACTCAAACCACGACACAAGGCATTACGCTAGTTAAAGGCTTCGCTCAAGGGTTCAACAACAGTTTGGCCTCCCGGGATTTGCACAAGAAGCCTTTCAGTACTGTGGGAGTTCCTCAACAGCAGTGGCCTTGAAGGCTGGGACTGAAGAGCGCAGCTGCGGCCCTCAGAAATGTCCCTCACCGACGCGGGGCAATAAACATGGTGACATTTAAGCCATCACTACTGCCTGTGGCTTGCTGGGTCACGTGGGGAACTATTTTAAACTGGAGTTGAAGGAAAAACATCCTGTGTCAGTTTGAAAACGGGATAGTTTTATAGGGGAACCTCTGAGATGAGCGCAACACCAAGTGCAGAACAAAGGAAAAGCTGGGAAATGATGTAAAACTCATTTTTTCCCAGTTTGTGTTGCCAGCTTTAATACACTGAGAAATGAGAAAGAAAACCAGAGCTCCTGGCTGCTCTCGGCATACGGTGGAGTCAGGTCACAGCAAAGTCCTCCCACCCCCTTCACTTCCGGTTTCGTTGCAGTGGCTTCCAAGTTGAAGCTTCACTGTCCTTTTCTCCAGCGGTAGGTGAACTGCTGGTCCACCTGCTGGAGTGTGCAGTTAAAACACTGTTAGAGAACACAGACATGAGGGCCAGCATCCTCATCTGCCTCCTCTCACCTCGCTCCCAGAACTCCCCCTGTCCCTTCCCCCGTGGAGAAGCACCTCGGCCCTCACAAGATTCCCTAAATGAGACCATGATGCCGAGCGGCAGCTGTTCCTGGGGACACATGAGCTGCCTCCTGCTCATGAAGCCCCCCCCCCCCGGAGACACAAATGGCCGCTGTGTAAACGTCACATCTCCAGCTAAAGGAGCAGCAGTGATTCGGTGGAAAACATCTTCAGCGCAGTTGCACTCCCACACAGTTCCTAAGTCCGCAGGGTTTCTGCAGCGAGAAAAGAAATAACCGATAAAACTTAACAACCAACTGGAGGAACATACTGATGTAACGCAATAACAGGAGAGCAGGTTTCCTTGTAAGGCCATGGGTTTCAATCCCCTCTCCTACTTAATGCCCACAATAAGATAAATCTCCAAAAAACGGTCAAATTTTCGGTCACTTTGAACAAAGGCTCAAAACAAAATAAAGATAAATAACAAAGTCATCTGAGGAGTCAGCAGCCTGAGAACTTGTGTGTTCATGAAGATATGAACTCTGGGTGGTGTTTACAGTGTGAGGACAGTGAGCTGTACCTCCCTCCTCTCTCCTGAAGCTCAGTAGATCTACAGAAGTACCAGAATCCTCTGGGTGGCAGTTCTGATGGACCATGTGCACAATGGCTTTCAGTCCAGCTCCTTTTTGTAAACTTAATCTGTAAAGTTACTCTATAATTTTTCCCTTTTAGCTGACATCCCAGGGCAACATGTGGAAAAAGTCCCCAAATGCACTGATGTACTGAGAAGAATGAAGAGGAGAACTGCTGAAGCAGCAGCGTTTTCTCTAACTGTTTGGATGTGAAAGGTGGACAATGAAGAATGATGACAGGACGCCCACAGGCTTTTTTGAACTGTGCTCTTGAACTTTTAAGAACATCTTGGACAGACAGAAAAAAACAGATGGATATTGAACAAAATCAGTCTGTAAATCTCACTGGAAACGCAAACAACGGGACTGAGGCTCTCATCCTGTGGACCCGTCATGAGAAAGTCGGATTCTCTCGAAAAGACGGCGATGATAGGAAAAACTGGAGGAAAAAGAAGAAGAGGATGAGCAACGACTGGATGGATGGAGTCGAACACGGAGACAAAGGACACACCCCTTTTAACCCTTTACTGTGCACATATGGGCCAGTATAAACTGTAGTGATGTATTGTCCTCTTGGGTGAAAAAAAACCTCTCGTGAACACAAGTGTCTGAATATCAACGCAAGCGCTCTATTATTCATTTTCTTCTTGCTCTCATGTCACATTACTGAATGTTGCATGTCTGCCATCTGAGCAATCCTGGTTTTTCCTGACTTGTCTGTTGTGTGTCACTCCACGTTTTTTGTTGCTTTTTTTTGCATTTCGGAGCCACGGCTACATTTCCTTTCAGTTGACTACTTATTTTTGATTGGTTTTGGCTTTTTTTTTGTTTTGATTTAATGTAAGAAAAAAAAAGGCATGTTCAGACACTGATGGTCACTGTTACACCAAAAGTGGTTTTTAGTTGAGTGAAAGTTGATGCATGGGGGGGGTAAAACTTGTGTTCACACCTGGGGGTTATTATTACTGTACTATGTCTGCTTGTGCTCCCCAGGGTAGTCTGTATCTCCATCCTGGTTGTGGCTGAGTGATGGAGACCTATACTCTCCTAGTGAGTCTGGGAATTTTAATAGGCTCCTCCGTTTCTGTCTCGAAGGAGGAGAGTGGTAAGCCAACCCTGGTGCGAACAGCGGAAGCTTGGTGTTGATCTCCAGCTTCTCCCTTAAGATTTGGTCTTAGAAAGTGTTGATTCCCTGTGACTTGAAGGAAGGAGGGAGCTGTCCAGCCAGAACGGCCTCCTGGCCGTGCCGGTGGACCATAGAGCGCCGGCAGGTATTACTCTTGTGTAAATTTCCTGCTTTCCTCCTGCAGTGACCTGAAAGAGGCGAGGGGTGGGGTGGGGGGGGGGG
>UFQX01000156.1:138394-257041 GCA_900497675.1 Arapaima gigas | reverse complement strand
GGGGGGGGGGGGGGGGGGGGGGGGGGGGGGGGGGGGGGGGGGGGGGGGGGGGGGGGGGGGCTGGATGACCAATGGGCCCTCAGCCCTGCTGCAATGATGCCGCGGGGGCAAGGAGTATAAATAACCAAAGCAGCGTGTTAGCACTTCTGAGCTGTCGGAGCATTCCCAGCCTCGCCTCGGGTGACGGGATTGCGAAGGGAAGGCAGAACTACACGGCCCCTCGGCTCCGTGTAGTTTTGTTCCGGGGTTTTGTTTCGAGGCTCGATCGTTCTCGCTTTGGATTTTCCAACTAAACCTCCAGAAGAGGAAGCTGTGTGTGTAGACGCACAGCACCTGGGATTTGTCCCAAAGTCCCAGGGCACCCAGACAAGTAAGTACCTGGGGTTGACCCCCCGCGATCATTCGGCTGCTGGTTGCAACTCCTGTTGGACCGTAAAGGGCACTGAGGAGGTGGCATACGAAATGGCTCGCATGGTTTCGCTCTTAGACAGGAGACGTTTGGCGACGTTAGCTGTGTGCCGATTTACCTGGGGATCTTTACGGCGCCTTCGACGCGTGATGCTTTTAAACAAAACAGGTTGTATGAGTGCGGTTTTGGTGTTTTCGAGGGTCCTGAACAGACTGCGGTCCTGAGAAAACCCGAGAATAGCCCTCGCTGGCGCTACCGGGCAGAGCCTCCTTGGCCCCCATGTCTTTTTAAGGGAATCAGCAGCGGGGCTATCAGTTGCACCTCAAGCTATGTGTCATATGGTCCCTGTCAATCAACCTGAGTGCAGATTATTTTTGGAGCTGTCCATTTTGGTCAAACTGCCAAGGTTTTCATACATGTACCCAACTGGTTTTTAAATGACCTGTGAAGTTTTTATATTTGCCATGTTAACCTGTATTTACATGTGGACTTATAAAAGAAAGCCAGTTATGAAAGGAGCCCGAGACGTAAATAAGCTGCGAAAGTGACGGCCTGTAAAATAAACTGCTGATGAGCAGAAAAGTTATTTTTATCCTGGGGATGAGTGTGATCAGACCTGGGCTGCATTTATAAGCATACATTTGGCTCTAAAACTTTATGTGCTTTGAAATGCTTCTTTTGTTTTATCAATATTCACTCATGGACTGGAAGGTAATTTAACATATATGATGGTCTTAATATGCTAATAATTTGACAGAAAGGACTCTGAGTTGAATGTGCAGCTTGCATAAATCGGGTAGCGGTGATTTAATGCTTTCAAAGTTTTCTTGACTAATATGGAGCAGGTAATCTGACCTTTAGCAATTAAAAATGATTGAAACGTATGTCTGAATCCAATTAGGTTATGACATTTTAAATGGATTTAGCCAGTTTGTCAGTAAGTTTAATAGACATTGGATAAATGGGCTGTTGATGACATCATTAGGTGCGTTCTATAGATGTTGCCTCTCATCTTTCATTGCTGGCAGTTTATCTGTAATGTTTGGAAATACACAGGTTTTGATTTAAAAAAAAAAAAAAAAAAAACCACAAGGGTCATGGTGTAGTTTATGCCATATGGTTTTCTGTTAAAAATAAAAACAGCATCGGCCTCCAAACTGAGCTCTGCTGGTCGGTCCTCAGTCAAAATGGAGGCATTAATGAATAATGTGTTTCGTGTGTTTTATAACTGGACCCATCAGTTAGAGAAAAGGCAAATATGATGCCACAGCTGGACATCTGACAGCAGGGCATTCTTACTGGGACAAAGAACATTACATTTTATATTAAACGTTTCACCAAATTTGCTGCAGTAAATGTGTCACAGCTGGAAATGCAGCCAGTGAGCAGTTCAGTAACTTTCAGTAAAAATGTGGAAGCGTCTGCATGTTCCTGTGACCCAGTACTAAAAATGAAAAACAGAAAATATGATTAAGACACTGTGCAGTCAAAGTCTGGTAGAAAATATAAAAAAGCTTCATTTTAGTTAAAAGGCAAATTAATTGTTGAGGTGCATTAAAGTCTAATTTTGAGGCTTGAACCAGCTGAGGACTAAAAATATGCTGCTGACACTAAAATAACATTTAAAATGAAAAGTCATGTGACTTTGCTGTAAACTGAACCTTTCATTTTGAACATTTAGATTTAATAGAAAGTTAATGAACTGGGAACACAGATTTCACCTTTAAAATCTGTCATAGGTTGGTTTAGAATAAAAGGGTGTGTGTGTGTGTGTGCGTGTGTGTGAGTGAGTGTGAGAGAGAGAACTCACAAAGGACTGAAGAACTTTGCTGCCATGTGGACAAAAAGGTGTGTTATCAAGGTCGTGTGATGGAGATTAAAGATTGTACATACACACACACACACACACTCAAAGATGTATAACTTTTCAGTAGGGCTTCATGCTGGTTAGTTATGTCTGTTATGAATGTGAGTATTAATAAACTTAAAATATTAACTTTTTTAAAACCAAAATCTTTAAAAGAGTCTCTGTAGCACAATATGACTCAAAGCATTTTTTCAAGAACAGAGGAAAACTGCACCATAATATATTATAATAAAGTAGCATTTTAAACCTGTCATGGATTTGCCAACTTTCAATGTGCTGAGAAGTGACAGCAGCTGTTCTCTGAGATTTTGTTAAGTCATACAAACAATGGCAGATGCTGGGTGTTGGACTTTTCACCTGCGGACCCCCCATGGCCACTGCTGTGTACAGTGAAAACACTGGACTTCAGAGGAAATAAGTGAATAATTCTATAAAAAAGCCTTAAAATATCAGTACACTATATATTATACTACATTACATGCTTTATATATAATATATACACTATATACTATATATACTGCACTGTCAACAGGCCAGTGAGTTCAAGCATAAATTCAGCTTTGTTTTTTTCAGTTCAGATGATGTTGGTCTTGAACAATTTTCCCCACAGTTGAACAGTATGGGTCTGGTTATGATTTGACCTCCTGTGTTCCTCTGCCAGGGTGCCTGTTAGAATGTCGACAGAGGCACCAAAGTTGACGCCGTCACCACAGGGCGTTGGGGCACATGAGGGTAGTGCCTCAACGCCAGAGGATCCAGTAAACGGTGAGAAACACTCTTTTCTCTTCTTCTTACTTACCTCCTGATGTAAAGAGGTAAAATAATTTTATCGACTCACTGACTAAAGTGGGCCACCAGTAAGTCACCCTGGGAGGTGTGGCGAATAAGGTGTAATCATACAACCAAGAGGTCACCTTTTCCATGGTTTCTGAACTGGACTCCGTTTCGAGTCCCAGTGGAGTCAACGTGCCTTTGGTCCACAGGTGTCACAGTTCCCCAGGTGAGCTGCCTCCGCGATGGCCAGGTATTCTCCGCCGCCACCCTGGCCGGCGCCCACGTGTCCCACAGCGATGGCCGCGCTGTGCACACGATGCCCGCCGTGTTAGCCGCGCACAGCGGGGGTCTTTCTGCACAAGCTGCCGGCACAGGTGAGACATCCACCGTGGTAAAACGCACTGTGGTACAATACTAGCCGCAGCACAGGTGCCAATGGAGCCGCTATGTTTCTCAGAGGCCTAATAAACAATCCATTAGACAGAGACTTATTTTGAATAGATAAAATATCTTACTTTCGTTTCCCTTTGACACTTTAGTGTCTTTTTCACTTTCAGATGAGGCCAAGATCACTGCTGAGGAGACCAAGGCCACTGAGGTACAGAATTCGCCCCTTGTGTTCTTACTCAACAGTGCCACCAGGTGGCCAGTTGGCATGTTTGCGTTTTGTACCCTTAGAGGGTGGTTACAGTAAAGCTGGTACGACAAACCTGGATTTGTCTAGATCTCAAGGAGCTCCGTGGGCAGCCAAGGATGTACCCTGAGACATGTCTAACGCTCATGTTGTTTTCTCCCATTCTGCCATCGCAGCACAGGCAGAGGTCCTGTAAACACGTGTGATCGATGCATCCTAATCGTACTAATTCACAGTAGGAGCAGCATGAGGGTGACAAAGCGGTGGCTGCACCGGTGATGGGTCTGTAGAGCTGGAGTCCACTGACCAAAATGACCTTTCTGCTTCCTCGAAGCCTTTGAAGCAGAAGGTAGTTCAGACATCCAGACTGTAATCCGTCTCTCCATCCCTTTCACGCCTCCATCCTGCTCTTCTCAGTCCTAACTATGTTTGTTCACAAACTCATTTCCTTAACCATTTTAAACGTCACATATATGACTGTGACCTGACAACATCACGGCGCCTGGATCTCCTGTCATTGTTTCTGCTCCGCATGCTTTTCCCTCCGCGGTGCCGTCATCACGTCCTCTGTCTCTGAATCAAGCCGTTGTTTCGGTCTTGTCCTGCTCCTCGTGTGTGGAGACGAAATGCCAAGCAGCCACACGGGCCAAGTGTGAGGGAGGCAGCGTTGAAAACACGGTCAGACAAGCTGTCCCTCCGTTCCGTCATTTCACCCTTCAAACGACCTTGTACATCTATAAGTATTTCTGCGTTAGCATTTAAACTGTTAAAACACCATTACATCCAAACCTGAAGGTTTTTTTTCATTAAACATCTTTGAACTAAGAAGATATTCCACCAAATAACATTTACTATTGTCTCATACTACTGACTACAGGTTATAATAGTTCATAATTAAGATGCAGTAGAATTATTTATACTTATAGCTTATAAATGTAATGTCTATTTGCATTTTTACTACTTTAATGTCTGTTACTACTGCTACATATCCAGGTGTAATGTTTTCTATCGGTTAGCAAGCAGGAAACTATTTCCAAATAGTAAAGGCACTGTTGACAGACAGCAGCTGTCTAATGTCAGGGCTGTGTTGAAATGAATGGATTCCATTGAAATGATTCAAAATAGAAAGTGGCAGTGAAATCTTCCTGCACCAATTTACGGATCTCACACAAGTCTCACCACACCTGACAGAGTAATTCAGTGTCACTTACAACATACAGTACTGTGCAAAAGTGTTAGGCATGCAACTTGAATGTGTGTTGAGAAGTACAGATAGATTCTTATCTACCACCAGGGAGGTTTCTCATTGGTCCCAAATTCATTCTGCAGCATGAGAATGACCTCAAACACCCAATCTCAGTCATACACAACTATCTTCAGCAAAAAGAAGGAATCCTGCAACATGATCAAGTCAGTCTGGGAGGACATGCAGAGACAGTCAAAGTCTGCAGAAGAACTGTGGCCGGTTCCTCAAAATGTTTGGAAGAACCTACCAACCTCTACCTTAAACTGCATGCAAGTTTGCATAAGAGAATTGATGGTGTTTTAAAGGCAAAGGGTGGTCCCACCAAATAGTGATTTGACTGAGGTTTTTTTGTCTACTGCACTTTTTAGAAGGTTTATTGATTAATAAGTATTCGTGGCATTATTTCTGGAACCATCCTCGCTTTATAGCATTTTTCCCACAGGTGCCTAAGACTTTTGCACAGTACTGTATATGTACAGTTTTAGACACTGTTGCAAAAGGGGAAGTTGATGACAACACGTTTTTCCAACCAAACTTAGCTGACTGTCAGCGCCGCCCTGGTGGCCACCTCAAGGTATAACACACTTCAAATACCCCCTATCTTATTCTCATTCCCCGTTTAACATCACTGACCGAGTGACCAGACACAGCACGGGGGTTGTGTGTCATGGCTAACATGCAAATGTGAATGCCCTGATGTAACCAACTGACTGTTCCTGATTTCCATTGCTGCTCCTCGGGGGGTGGGGGGGTGGTGACCACTGGGGTGATGCCCGAGGAGGTGAGATGATTTTTTGCTGAAAGTGCTGCCATGTAGGACACTCCATGCTCATTTCTCCATCCCTAAACACTTTCACAGTTCTCAGGTCTTCATTTTAATAATGAAGGTAAGAAAGCAGCCTGGGGACAACAGCCTCCTTGCATGTTAAAGGCCCAGGAGATGGATGGGCACAAGTGGCCGTGTCACATTTCTGTGACGTAGCAGCTGCCATGGGAACAGCCTATTTTGGGCAGATGTCCGAGTGAAGTGGTTCCTGCTCGCTGGACTAAATAAAACAGGCTAGAATGTGGTGCTCTTCCACATAGACAGCTGAGCACCTGTTAGGGTGATGCTTCTTCATCGTCACACCCCACAGCTTGCTGGCATCTTTCTCACGGTCTGAGACTTTTCAGTTAAACTGACTTGATCTTCTGGTAGCCAAATGAACAACAGAATGACTGAACTCATCTTGAGCTGGTCAGCTTGTTCTTCAGAACATCTGGGTCTCTGAGCATCTTCTTAAGATGGTGAGGATCAAAAAAGAGTGAAACTCCGTTTATACCAGTACAACCAGGGCACGTAAATGCCAACACACACTCGGCACACACTCACGCAGATGCTTCTGTTGCTCAAGAATGTCTGCAGTTTGTGTTGCACTTGTATGGCAAACCATCACTCCATATTCCATCTCGTCCTCATGGTCCTTGAATGTTGGACCACAGCCTGAGAAATGCAGGAGCCCCAAGTTGCCTCCTGAGCTTTCGTCATGAAAAGATTGTCCTCGTCTGTGTTTATAACTGTGATTTCTTACACCTCGTCCTTTTGAAGGAAAACCAAATGCCTGGGTGCTGACTTTCCCAATGATGGTTTTGCAGGCTGCTGAAAACATACCGACTTCGTCAGAAGAGCTCGTGATTCCACCCTCATTTGTGGTGGTAAGTGTTTCTTTTCTATCATTGACCACATCTTTTACATTTTCCTGAGTGGTCCTTCTGACGCAGATGCTTAACCTTTTCAGGGCCTGAACGACACAACTGCAGTTGAGGGAGAGTCAGTGACTCTGGAGTGTCAGGTCTGTGGCCACCCCACCCCCAGCATAGTTTGGTTCAGGGAGGAGTACAAGATTGGGAGCTCCTCCAACTTCCAGCTCTCCTTCGAGAACGGACGCGCTCAGTTGGTGATCGGCGAGGCCTTCGCTGAGGACAGCGGGCGCTTCTCCTGCATGGCGACCAGCGAGGCCGGGACTGCCAGCACGTCCTGCTCCCTCACCGTCCAGGGTACAGTTCAGAGATGTAGAGGAAGCACCCCGCGTTTGCCTTTGTGCTGCTCACTTTGGAATTAAGTTTTACCTGTGTTGTGAAACAATGACAGTGTGACAATGGTGAGAGCTTCAGCACATCTACACTTGGGCATATGCACAGACATTTATTGATCAGATACTTTTCTCCAAAGCAGCTTACGCTGTTAAGCTACTTTCCGCCAGCCATTTATACAGCAGGGAGATTTTTGCAGTATTAGTTCAGGTTCAGTACCTGGATTAAGGGTAATACAGTGGAAGGGAGAGTTAAACACGAGGCCTCCAAACCCTGAATTCTTTTTGCTGCCCCATATGTTCCTTTTTCTGCAGTTTTCTTTGGTGTTTGGTGCTTTTCATCTGTCTGCTTTTCTAAAAGAAATCTGCTTATTTAATTACATTTTGTGTTAATAAACCCCTGTGAATATTCCAGAAAGATAATTAAGTGCTTTACTTTCCTCTGGTTTTCAGGGAATTATGAAGAAAACGCAAAGAACAAGGAAATGACCTTAAAGACTGAGATGACAGCAGAGACGCAGGACTCCGAAGTGCTCCCCCCGGTGGTCGTTACCGACTGTAACAAGCAACAGACAGTGATGGTGAAGAACATTGCTCCAAAGAAGGTTTGGAGGTCTCCACAAATGCTTTGCAGCACATTTTGTGAGGAACCCAGTTGGGAGCCAGTTTCTGTGGGCCTGGTTGGGCCCCTGGGACTGGAGGAAGGCCCCACAGTGGCTCCTGTGTGGACCAGAGTGGGCCGCAAGCTGACATACAGCGTGGAGTACCAGGATTCTCCTCTGGACAAGCTGGGAACCCTGCAGGCTGACAGGGAAGTGCTCGACGACTCGGGGACCTGCGTGCCTGTGGTGGTGAATGAGTTCCCAATCGGTCCCGGCGCTTCAGGTAAGACATCAGCAGTAAATGCCACAGCCACCAGGGATGGAAGGAGCATCAGCAGCTAGTTGTGTTTCATCTTAAACTTTTAGATGTTACACTTCTCTCCCATGAGCTACTTTCAGCCTGGAGAACCGCAGCGTTGCCCTGTCTGCCGGTTCCGTCCACTGTCCTCCATCCGGGCGCCTTATGTTTAACAGCACTTTGACAGCGTAAAGGGGACATATCGGCAAAACACTTTTTTGTGGAAAAAACATTTGCCCATAATTAGCTTTTTTGTCATAGAGTTTATTACTGGGCCTTTTAAAATATTACAGCCAGATAGAAGATGCATCCTGTAATTCCTTCAGTTTTAGGGAAACTGTCTGTTGCACTGATATAAAGTAAACGTTTGTGTTGTCGCTCACCTGGACTCGGCCCGCCGTGTGTCAGCGAACCTGACAAACTGCAGTGCATAATAACAATTATTAACAAATGTTCAATTATCAGTTGTCAGTTGCTACTGTCAGTCCTATTTCTGTTTTCTGCACGATTATTAATATTACTTTTATTTTTATTGTTATTATACAATCGATCTATTTCGGTTTCCTTTACTGAGCTGTAATGTTTGTCGGGAGTTTCTAACAGTCCCGCTAACTTCCTTTCCTGTCCACTTCAGATGCTGGTAAAGGGCCCGTTGCTGCGCCAGGTCCAGATCCAAAAGGTACGTCGCCTCCTCCAGCACACATCACGTCTGTTTGCCAGCAACACACAGATCACTGTGTGTTTCACCCCCATGTTCACTGTTGTTCTCAGCGTCCCCGATGTGGCTGTTTGCTCGTCTCTTTTCCACCACGTCTGCGCTTGTGTTTTTTGTCTTGGATGGAGAGACTCAGGACGTCCCTCAAGAAATAGCGCTGCACACTGTTTTTGGCACTTTTCTGTGTCCCGTGTGGTGTTTTGTGTGTTGCTTTTCAAAAATTTTATTTACACTGGTATGTGAAAAGATCTCTCAAATGGATCACAATCAACAGTAAAACAAAGATAGTTTCGTGGGAAAAGTTGAAGCACTTTCAGAAACAGGCAACAAAACAAAATTTAGGAAAATATTGATTTCAGGAACTGTGGAGGTGGTGAGGGGCCAAACAAAGAGATTTGCATCTGCAGGGATGTTTGAAGACTTTTCAATATTCAAATGTAACGGGGCAACGAAATAAAGGAGGAGAGGAGAACTGCAGGAGAAATCTGACAGAAAGCACCTAATAAGCAGAGGACTGCAGCAAAATGACAAGTGAGTGTGAAGAGATGTCAGAACTTCCTGAAGATGCTGTCAAGAGAGAAGAAGAGTTGAAGAAAAGGAGAAGTAAGAAGACCAAGACATCACAGATAGGAAGATGAAGGAAGAAGACCAAGACAATCATTTAGAGGAAATGCAAAGAGCAGCAAAGCCCTGGAGCTAAGGTGACACCTTCAGAAGTGTAACAACTATTCAGCCCTTTTCTTTGTAGACTGGTGGTGTCACCAAATAGAAACTACCAAAGGACGTGAAATCCCCTGGGAAGGAGAGGAGAAGCAATTCAGCAAAGGCAGGACAATGAGAAAAACCATGTTGAAATCTGGGAGTTGAAGGACAGCGGAGACTCGAGGTGGTTAAGGAACAGAAACTGAGAAATTTGAATGTTGGGTCTCAGGTTCATGTCTTCAAGAGAGGAAAAGTCCCAGATTGAAGGGGTCCTGAATAAAGGTGTATACCAAGAAATATAGCAAAAGTCAAGGAGCTGAGAGAGTCAAGGGATGAGGACTGGCAGATGAGGTGAGAGGGTGACTACAGATCCTCCCCACTGACCTCCTGATGGCCCTCAGTTTGGAACAAAACCACCATTTACTTCTGTGTGAATTTTTGCTTCATTCACACCTTTGGAGCTTGTTTGTTGCATGTTTTGTGTTACATCATCATTTGAATAATTCCATCCATCCATTATCTATAACCACTTCAACCTGGGCAGGGTCACAGGGATTCAGAGCCTATCCGGGAATCAAAGAGCGCTAGGCTGTGAAACAAGTCCCTGGATGAGATGCCATGCCACCGTTGCAGTGGCCACACACACACACACACACACACACACACACACACTATGGGTAATTTAGTAACTAAGTAACTTGAAAGGCATCTCTTTAAACTGTAAGACGAATCTATGATTTCCATGGTAAGAAGACCTAGTTGGTCCATCTTCATAATGTTCTAACAGAAGCAGCAGCATGACATGTCTTCTCTTCATGTTGTTCTGATCTATCTGTCCATTGAAATGTGAACATGTCTCTTCAAATAAAGCTGACATAAGGCTGGAACTTTTTGCAAAGACAGTCATCTTGATTTCTTCATACAGATGGAAAACCCAAAGAAGAACCAGGCAAACTAACCAGACCAGCCCTTAGAGGTGAGAAATTCCCAGTTGGGATCCCTCGCAAAATATCCAGGTGTATAAATGTGTGCAATGGGATTAAATAAATATATGATGTTTTGTGTTAGCGAGGCCAACACCGTCCCCTGGCGATGGCGACAAAAGAAGGGGTCTGAGGCCTGGAGGTGGAGGAGACAAACCTCCTCCAGATCCCAACCCCTTTGGCTTCCAGCTCAAGGCTGTCCCTCTCAAATTCATCAAGAACCTGAAGGACATCGTGCTGCAGGAAGCAGAGTCCATTGGCTCCTCGGCCCTCTTCGAGTGTGAGGTGTCGCCGTCCACCGCCATTACCTCGTGGATGAAGGATGGAAGCACCTTGAGGGAGGGCCCCAAGCACAAGTTCACCGCTGATGGCAAGGACCGCAAGCTGGCAATCGTTGATGTGCAGCTGTCTGACCAGGGAGAGTACACGTGCATCGCCAAGCTGGGCAACAAGGAGAAGACCTCCATAGCCAGGCTCATTGTTGAAGGTCTTTTTTCCTCTTGTTTGTTTAATATCTGTGACATTGAAATAAATGTGATGCTGCTCACCCTGCCGCTGACTTGGTTCCTGCAGAACTGCCTGTCAAATTCACAAAGACCCTGAAGGAGGAGATGTCTGTGCTCAAGGGGCAGCCGCTGTACCTGACCTGTGAGCTGAACAAGGAGAGGGATGTTGTGTGGAAGAAGAACAGCGAGGTCCTCGAGGCCATCCCTGGGAAGATCACGGTCAGTGTCATCGGGATGCAGCACAGTGTGACCATCCAGAATATGGGCATCGAGGATGAGGCTGTGTACTCGTGCGAATGTGGCAGCCTCAGGACGGAAACTAAGGCCACACTGCTAATACAAGGTAAATGTAAGCTGCTTTGTAATGAATGTAATACACCATTCATTAACAGAAGAAGTATACTGACTATGATAAAAAAAAAAATTGAAAAAAACAAAGTGGAAAATAATTGTATCCATAAAAATTTGTCGTTCCACTATACTGAGTCATAATAGTTAAATGACAAATTTACTGATCTGTTTTCCAAAATTTTTGTTTGGAGCAACCGTGACCTGTGTTTACCCTCCGAGCCAATAGTTGGCAGTAAAGAGCATCTAAAGCTCTTTAATTCAGCTCACTTCTGCAGTGTCTACAGCTCGTGTTCTGGGTCTAGAAGATCAGTTAACAAGTTAAGGACGCTGTACCTGTTTGTGGGATGAATAGAATCCATTGAATAGATATTTGTGGCGGTTGAATTTGCTAATTTGTTTATTTTTATAACTATACCTGAGATTTTTACAGAACCTAACAGGTAAATAAACTATGGGTTGTGTGTATTATCCTTTTACTGACTTTGTGTTAAAAGTGATTTTGCGAGCTGGTTTCTGTTCCAAACGTGATCAAAAATTGATTTATAGCTGATGCATAAGTTGTAGAAATAATGTCTTAAACAGGGTACTTACTTTTTGCTGTTATTGATCGATTTACAGATAATTTTACAGCACAAGGGAGGCTCTCATTTGTTAGAGTAAATGTTCTATCTGGCTGAGAATAAATTTCATTGATGTCTCACTTTCTGCTCGTGCAACTGTCAAGCAGCTAAACCCCGCTTTGCATGACCTCCAGAGATTCCTCTGACCATCATCAGCCCCCTGAGAGACTTTCACACCTATGAGGAGGAAGACGCTGTCTTCGAGTGTGAGGTGTCCAGGGAGGCCAAGAGCTTCCGCTGGCTCAGAGAGTCCGAGGAACTGCAGGCCAGCGACAAGTACGAGATGGTACATGACGGGACTAAACACAAGCTGGTGGTCAAGTCTGTCACCAAGGAGGACCTTGTCAAGTATGTCTTTGAAGCTGAAGGCTTGATATCTTTTGGAAGAATAGTCACCAAAGGTAAAGTTAAAAAAAAAAAGAAAGAAAAACTTTAACTCACAACTGTGTTGGTTTCAAAGATGTTCAGAAACAATGAGGTCATGCTCTTGGTTTGTGTTTTTTCCCCGTTTAGGTATTCGTCTTCAGTTCATCAAGCCCCTCACGGAGGTGACAGTCAAGGAGCGCGAGACTGCGGAGTTCAAGGTGGAGCTCTCCCACGAGAAAGTGCAGGTGGCGTGGTACAAAAACGATGTGCGTGTGCTCCCCACCAAAACTGTGCAAATATCTGAGGATGGCAAGATCCACACAGTGACCTTCCGGGAGGTCTCTATGGATGACACGTCTATGATAAAGGTGGAGGCCATGGACAAGACCTCAGAGGCCATGCTCAAAGTCATTGGTTAGTACTGAGCTTTCTTGCGCACTTACAAGCAAACTGTGCTTGTTCTTTGTGCAGTTCTGCCAGCAGTTACCCAGTAAATGAGCATATTTCACAAGTATGTCACAGTCGTAAGGAACATGGCAGATTTGGAGATCAAAACTACTTATCAGTCCTAGAGAACCATCAAAGTGAACTGAGGTTTATGTGTTTTGCTGTTTCATTCATATGCAGCATAAGCATAAACCCTTAGTTCTCTCCCAAAAACAGAGACAAATTGACGTAGGATGAGGAAACATGCTTGTGGTGGGCAACCTATTATTAGAAATACATGTAGAAAATAACCCACCTGACCAATTCAGCCATCGGCAACACAGGAAGGACACTTATTAAACGTATTTAAAACAACATGCATTATGTCGCAAGGGATGATGGGAGGGATCACTTTGCCTTTACATTACAGTGACGTGTTGTTTAGATGATTGTCTTTTTATTATTGAGCTGCTTATGAGAAATTAATAAGGCTGCTTAGGGCTTGTGAAAGAAACATTTCATACAACAGTTCAACAGAAGGAACCCTTGTTGAGTTGCTGTTGTAAGGTACAACAGCAGGGTCCAGCACAGATATAGAGATACAAATGGCCTGTTAGGTTTGTCTGAACGTTTTCATCGATTCCTTGGTGACCTGCGTGGTTTCGTGTGCCTTGCAGAGGGAGATCCCTTCTTCGTGACCAAGCTGCAGGACTACACCGCTGTGGAGAAGGACGAAGTGGTGCTCGTGTGTGAGCTGAACAAGGCCAACGCCGAGGTCAGGTGGTTCAAAGACAACGAGGAGATCACACCCTCCAAGAACGTGCTAATCAGAGCCGAGGGCAACAAGCGCATGTTGACCATCAGGAGGGCTATGAAGAAAGACACCGGAGAGTACACATGTGACTGTGGCGCTGAGAAAACCTCAGCCAAGCTGAACATCGAGGGTGTGTGTCTTTGGGCAACATCACGTTCCATCATTTGTAGACACACACCTGAATGCTTGTCTAGTAACATTATTGCAGTTATTGGCCTGGCTGTGGATAGTTTACTGTGTTTTTACCTTGGATCCCCAATCACTCAGCTTGCCTTTCTGCCCACAGAACGTGACATTAAGGTGCTGCGCCCTCTGTATGGTGTGGAGGTGATCGAGACAGAGAGTGCTCGCTTTGAGGTGGAGATCTCCGAGGAGGATGTTCACGGCCACTGGAAACTCAAAGGCGAGAGCCTGCTCCCATCCCCGGTAAGATCTTTCTTTACTTCCTCAAATGTTACACGGTTTTACGGTAGAAGGATAACATTTGGCATAATGAGTACAGCTGCTACCTGCACTCCAAAGACCCAGGTTCAAATCCTACCCCCTTCTCTAGTTTCCGTGATCAAGGTGCTTACTCTGAATTCATGCAGTAAAAATTACCCAGCTGCATAAGTGGGTAAATCAGTGTAACTTAATGCTGTAAGTCTCTTTGGAGAAATGTATAAGTTGAGTGTGTATCTTTGTTACATGTTTCCTTTATCTTCTGCTTAACCACCAAATTAAATGATCCAAACTCCACAGTACCACACATAACAGTTTTAACACAGGGAACTGCACAGCAGACACAAATCAAGTTCCCATCTCTCTGCCAGGACTGTGAGATCAAGGAGGAGGGACCCCGGCACATCCTTATCCTATACAACGTACGCATGAACCAGGCTGGAGCGGTTGACTTCCAGGCAGCCAATGCCAAGTCCAGTGCTCAACTCAGGGTTAAAGGTGAGAACACGCCCTTGCAGACACACACATTCCAATGGTCTGCTCAGCAGGAGCATTTTACTAGTGTTATAGAGTCTTAGGTGTTTTAACTGAAGTTAGATCAGCTTCTTGTGAATGTGCCTGTAAGAACATGCTGATGTGCAGATGCAGTGTGGTGCAAAGTTTATTAAAAAGAGTTCAGTTGGAGTGCTTACGAGGACAGACTTGAGGTTGTGGACAGATTGTGGTCATAGCCGAGGCTGTAGTCGTGGTTGTTGCCAAGGTCACAGATGGAGTTGTGAGTAGTGTCTCCGATGCGTTTGCCCTTGTGGTCACTCGCAAGATTCTGTGGGAACCTCTACGGCAGTGCTGCCTTTGCAACCAGGCCGGTGGGGTCCAGGGCCATGGAGGTGCTTCATCACAAGGGTGTGACAATGCCTTTGTAATTGACACAGTTCCCACTAAGAATGGAGAGTAAGACAAATGTTTAAAATAAAATTCCCTTTCTTTGGTAGAGCATTTGACATATAATTAACCTTGTTTGATTTTTGGAAAAGTGTATCTTTATCAGACTGACATGGAGTTTAACACATGTACATCAGTATCACTCTAAAAGATAATAAGTGCATCTCTACTATGAAAATGTCTGTTTGCCTTCATGTATGCAATGAGCTTTTAGTTTTACCAAATGCCACAAAGAAGAACTTGCACATTCCAACTTTTGCAGACTGGCCATCACACATACTTGACGTTTGTGTGTTAGAGCAGTTGCTGCTGTCCAATCAGATGTTGTGGCTATTTTGGAAACTCCAGGCCTTATCTACACTGTTCCCTCCCCAGTGTGACACTTTAATAATAGAAATGAATCCACTAGTCTTGGACAACCAGAGAGTCTGAGACCTCTGCCGAGTCGGCCTGCTCTCCACAGGTGGACATGAGCTTCAGGCGAGGGCCTGTGGATCAGAATTGGCTTCTTTTCGCATCAGTTGTAAAGGGGCGAATGACAGTGTTTCCTTCCCAACCCACAGCGCGCAAGATCACCATGTCACGACCTCTGAAGGACGTGACAGTGACGGCCGGAGAGACGGCCACCTTCGAGTGTGAGCTGTCCTACAGCGGAATTGCTGTGGAATGGTTCCTCGGCAGCACCAAGCTAGAGCCCAGCGACAGAGTAGGTTTTTATACCACTGTGTACTTTTATACCACAGCAGCAGTAAAACCATGATGTTTCCCTTCTGCAAGTTCAACTTTATTTTCTTAAATATATGAATGTACTGCCCCATTTCTGAGATAACTCTGTATTTGTCGTATTTTAGCCTCCTCTGGTTATATTTAACTGCTTCAAGAGTTTGCCTGTTTATTAAAAGACATCTAGATGGCAGTTTTCACTGACACTATTTCATCTGTTTTATATGTATTGTACGCAACTTTTTAATGAATCTATTCAGATGGTATTTATACTAAAGAAAAACAGTTAAAAATCCAATATCACACCTTTCTTTATCGGACACACTGAGCAAACCTTTTTGTTGTGGGTCGAAACTGAAGCTGACGCAACAGAAAATGTAGGGAAAATCCATTACGCTTTAAAGATAACATGACGCAAAAGTCATTTTGGGAATCATGCAGCCCATGTAAGCATTAAACATTCACAATATGAAATTGCATTCCCTGTTTTCACACCTATCATAGGTGGTTATCCACGCAGAGCGTAAACTCCATTCTCTGACCCTGAAAGATGTGAAGCTGACAGAGGCTGGAGAAGTCAAGGTGACCGCGAAGGACTTTGTGGCTCCTGCCAAACTTATTGTCAAGGGTGAGCATATAAATCCATAATAAAATCAATACTCTACTGTATGTGGCAGGGAAGGCCAGTCATCCATTCATGACCGTGTTGCGCAGACTGTATATTTTTAGCTAAGTCTTTACCTGTCTGTATACACAGAACCTGCGGTTAAGTTCACAAAGCCTTTGGAGGACCAGACTGTTGAGGAGGAGTCAACTGCCATCCTGGAGTGTGAAGTGTCCCGAGAAAACGCTGTGGTCCACTGGATCCGAGATGGCCAGGAGATCCTCAAAACCAAGAAGCACGAAATTGTTGCTGAAGGCCGAAAGAGAAAACTCATAATCTCTGACTGCACACCGGACGACTCTAAGACTTACACGTGCGATTCCAAAGACTTCAACACTTCTGCTTTTCTGAGCGTGGAGCGTAAGTTCACAAACGCTGAAAGTGCGCTGGCTGATCATACTTTTTTTGTGTCTTGAGTGAGTTTCTAAAGTGTTATCCTGGCTTCAGCTCCGCGTGTTGAATTCACCAAGCCACTCCAAGATGTTGAGGTCAAAGAGAAGGAGTCTGCTAGATTTGAATGTGAAGTTTCTCGTGAGAATGCAAAGGTATATAGAATTTATTGCATTGTTTATTAAACTAAAAGCCACTGTGATTTTTTTTTTTCAAAATAATCATCCATCGTCTGAAATTTATCCTGTAATCTCTACACATAGGTGCGCTGGTTGAAGGATGGCAGTGAAATCAGAAAAAGCAAGAAGTACGAGATCATTGTCAAGGGTGTCCAGCATATTCTTGTCATCAACAAGGCAGCCTTTGATGATGAAGCAGAATATGAATGTAATGCCAGAACGTCAAAATCATCAGGCATCCTAACTGTTGTCGGTATGTTAGTCTTCACAGGCTAAGCTACATGGCCTTCGTCCACACTGTCCACATTTTAAAAAATGTCTCCAGTTTCCGTGTCATATCTTCGATCTGCTCACCATGGCCTGTTGTTGGTACAGAGGAGGAGGCTTCCTTTGTGAAGAACCTCTTTGATATGGAAGGCACAGAAGCTGACAGCATTAAGATGATCTGCGAAGTTTCGAAGCCCACTGCAGATGTTAGATGGTACAAAGGAGACAAAGAGCTCCCGGAGGGTGGCAGGTATGAACACCTGGTGGATGGCCGCAAGAGGATCCTCCTCATTAAGAACCTCTGTGTGGATGATGGTGGAGAGTACACCTGCAGGCTGCCAAACTCACAGACAACAGCAACGCTGAAGATCAAAGGTAACATTTTCTTCAATGAAATACTGAATAGAAATTGTTTTTAGTAGCAGTCCAACAATGTTTTATCCCAAGTGAGTTCCAAAATTGAGAAGTAAGCCAATGTATGCAACTTTATGTCTAAAAGCATTTTTTTCAAATCGAAAATGGCAAAGAATGAAATGTTCAACTCATTTTATTTGTCTAAAATGTATTACACTGGATCCTAATGTTACAAATCATCTCATTACAAAGATATAGTCAATGACTGCTTTATCTTTATTTTTTGATTTTATTTTTTATTTATCTATTTTATTCTAAAATTGTAGACCCAACAGCAAATCTGTTGTCTTCCTATGTTCTTGACTCCTTCAGAACTGGCAGCCGAATTTCTTACCAAACCGCAAAGTCAGAGAGCCATTGAAGGTGAGAAGGCAGAGTTTGTTTGCACCCTCACCAAGGAAACACAAGAAGTCAGATGGTTCAGGAAAAAGATTGAACTCACTTCAGGAGACAAGTATGACATTATCAGCGATGGCTCCAGAAAAGTGCTTGTGATCAAGGACTGCACACTAGAAGACAAGGGGCCCTACTCGGCACTTGTTGGCTCCACTAAGGCTACTGCAGAATTGGTCGTACTTGGTAGGAGCATCTTGGTTTTACTATGTTGTTCTCTTGGAAATTCATGGATATGGCCTTAAAATAACAAGATACTCACTGGTGTTTTGCAGAAAAACTCAAAGTGATCACACCCATCAGAGACACAGAAGTTGTTGAGGGGCAAGAGATTGTATTTAATTGTGAGGTGAATGCAGAAGGCGTCAAGGCCAAATGGCATAAAAATGAGGAAACGCTGTTTGAAAGTGCCAAATACATCATGTTACAGAAAGACACAGTTTTCTCCCTGAGGATTAAAGATGCTCAGAAGTCAGATGAAGCCGAATACAGCGTCACACTGATGAACCAGCGTGGAGAGTACATCAAGAGCATTGCCAGTCTCACTGTAAAAGGTAAGTATGAGTATCACTGCCATCCATCCAGCACTCCAATAAACTATTTGTGGAGATGTTGGACCTTACTCATTTCTCTCATTTTACAGCTGAGGAGCTGAGGTTCATTGAACCTCTAGAGGACTGCGAGACTCAAGAGAAAAAGACAGCTAGCTTTACCTGCAAGGTGAACAGATCCAATGTGAAGGTGAAATGGATGAAGGGCAATCAGGAGATCACCTTTAGTAAGCGTATTGTGTACAGAGCAGACAAGAACAAGCACACTCTGACCATCAGGGACTGTAAGATGGATGACGAAGGAGAGTACTCTGCAATTGCTGGATCTGACAAGTCCACTGCTGAGCTTATCATAAGCGAGGCTCCCACCGACTTCTCCAGCCAGCTCAGAGATCAGATGGTCACTGAGTTTGAAGATGCAGAATTCACCTGCGAGCTCTCCAAGGAAAGGGCTGAAGTCAAGTGGTTCCGAAATGGCCGTGTGATCCGAGAAGGACCCAGGTTTGGTTCTGTTGACTTGTGCGGGTTTGCTTAAAAACAGATGTAGTCTGCAGAAGGGGATTTCTCTTCTTTGGTAGATGACGTCATTCATTTTTCTGTATGGTAGATACCACATTGAGAAAGAAGGCAAGACATGCAGACTGTATGTAAAAGTTTGCCGACCAGATGATGAGTGTGAATACATGTGTGCCGTGGGAGAAATGCGGACGAGAGCGAGACTCTTCGTTGAAGGTAGGTTTGTGTAGGATTTATAACTGTGATAATTATTTTTAATGAACAGTCCATCCAAACAACATGTGTTTTACTTTCTCAGAAATCCCAGTTGAAATTGTCAGACCGCCTACTGATGTGTTTGAACGACCTGGATCCGATGCCTTATTTGAGGCAGAGCTCAACAAAGACAGAGTTGAGGTGAAGTGGTTGAGGAACAACATGGTCATTGTCCAGGGTGACAAATACCAGATGATAAGCGAGGGGAAGTTTCACAGACTGCAGGTGTGTGAGATCAGGCCTCGGGACCAGGGCGAGTACAGGATCCTAGCCAAGGACAAAGATGCCAGAGCTAAACTGGAGCTGGCAGGTACAAAAACACACTTCTGTAGCTCTGTATGTCTTGAGGGAAAACTCCCTGCCCTTCATCACTTGTATCTTTGTTTCCTTCCTCCAGCTGCGCCAGAGTTCAAGACGACAGATCAGAACCTGGTGACGGATGCTGGGAAACCCTTTGTCATGGCAGTTCCCTTTGATGCTTATCCTCGTGCGGAGGCTGAGTGGTTCTTCGAAGATGCTAAGTTGCCCGGGCAGAACGTGGACACATCCGCTGACAAGACCGAGTACAGGCTGAAGGAACCAAGGAAGTCTAATCAAGGCCGCTACAAGATTGTCGTTCAGAACAAGCACGGGAGGGGCGAGGCTTACGTTAACTTAGAAGTTATCGGTAAGACTGAGCCGTTGTTTACAGAAATATATAGACCTAAGAATATGATAAATATGATAGACCTAAAACAGTTGCTTACTTGGTTGTGTAAAAAAAGGATTTATTTGCTCTTAACTGATTTTTGAATCAATTAACTGAATAATATGTAATCTGACTTTTAGATGCTCCTGGTCCGGTGAAGAATCTGAATGTTGTGGATACGGCCGACGGAGAGGTCAGTCTTGCTTGGGATGAGCCAGAGAGCGATGGCGGCAGCAAGATAATCGCCTATGTAGTGGAGAGACGTGACGTGAAGCGCAAGACATGGACATTAGCCACAAACCGTGCGGACTGCCCAGAGTACTGTGTGGGCGGCCTTCAGAAGGACAGCCTGTACTTATTCCGAGTGAGTGCCCGCAATCGCGTGGGCACTGGACAGTCAGTGGAGACGGACAAGCCTGTCCAGGCAAAGAACAAGTTTGGTGAGACTCGCACATATATGTCACATGGCTTTTTCATCTTTTAGAGGAGCATGAGGTATTGTGAATTCTGGGGGATTGGACAGTAATAAGAAATTTAAGCTAGCAAAGCTTGTATATATCGGTTAGGATTCATACATTTAGGCATGTTATAAACACCAAAATCACATTAAACATTATTGTTTTTAGAGATGACCTCAGAGTAATTTAGAATATAGTCTATAGTTTCATGTTTACATATGAGATGTGGTGATCAAAAAACCTTTACATGTTTCCAGACCCACCTGATGCACCACAGAACATTGTTGTGGGCAATGTGAACAGGTTTGGCGCCACAGTCTCCTGGGAGCCTCCAGCATTTGACGGAGGCTCCGAGATCACATCCTATGTCATTGAGTTCCGTGACAGGACTTCAGTAAGGTGGGAGGTGGCTGTGGCAACAAAGGCTGAGGACCGCAGTGCAACCCTCAATGATGTCATTGAAAACAAAGAGTACATCTTCCGTGTCAAAGCTGAAAACAAGGCTGGACCTGGCAAGCCCAGTGCTGCTACCAAGCCAGTGAAGATCATGGACCCCATTGGTTTGTTATCTCAAAACTCATACTCACATGCTCATATCTGCAAAAAAGTATATTCAGAATGTCAAAAATGTGCCATTATTTTACCCTTTTAGAGAGGCCAAGCCCCCCACTGAACTTCGAATCCTCAGAGCAGACTAAAACTTCCGTTCTGTTCACATGGGAGACACCTCTGAGCAACGGAGGAAGCCCCATTACCGGCTACATCATTGAGAAATGTGAGGAAGGCAGTGATAAGTGGCTCCGATGTAATGCGAGACTCTGTCAGGACCTCAACTACCAGGTATGTTTTTGGCTTTTTAAGTGACTGTGTTGTGTACTTCTTGAAAGGATCCCCAGGTCATTTCAAAGCTCTGACTCTACAGTTTAAGCAATCAAAATAACCCAAGAAATATGTGACTGTGTCAAGTGGGTAAAGTAATAAAATGGAAATGGTTTGAACCACTTTGCATAACCAGAATGTTATGCTGTCTGTTTAGATGACTGGACTGAAACAAGGAACGAAGTACCTCTATAGAGTACGGGCTGAGAATGCCGCTGGCGTGTCGGACCCACATGAGCAGCTTGGACCCCTCCTGGCAGATGATCCACATGGTAAATAAATCTGAGCAACCTTACAGCTAAAATATTATCATAATTTTTATTATATACAGAATAATGTTTGTTGTGTCGCCAAAACTGCGTTGTACTTTGGAAGAAAAGATGAGTCAGTAAATTTTGCTTTAGCGCAGCCTACACATTAGTCTGTAGAATAGGCCACCTATATTTGAAAAGAAAAAGATAATTTATGTCAATCATGCTGTTCATCTAAGAGGATGTTAACTGATGACTCTATTGTTCTTTTATAGTTGCTCCGACCCTTGACCTTGATGCTCTCAAAAAAGGCCTGGAGGTCATCGTTCCAAATCCAGTGGCCATCCGCATTCCAATCACGGGCTACCCCCTGCCCTCTGCCAAATGGAGTGTGGGTGATAAGGAGCTGGTAGCTGGAGACCGAGTGTCTATTGGCATCAAGCACAAGACTGCAGAACTGATCATCACACCAAGTGCACGCTCAGACAAAGGCATCTACACTGTGTACCTGGAGAATGACGTTGCAACAGTCTCAGGGGAAATTGAAGTCAATGTCATTGGTGCGTGCATGTGAAAAGCTCTAGCACGTTAGCTCTAGTAGCCTTTTCTTATAAGAGGGAGCATTGAGTGTCTCGTATGCTGTCTGTATTTGTGCAGCTGCCCCAAGTGCACCCAGGGACTTAAAGGTGTCTGAGGTCACAAGGCATCATGTACACTTGATGTGGGAGGCGCCGGAACATGACGGAGGAAGCCCTGTGACGTACTACCAAATTGAGAAACGCGAGGTGTCCCGCAAAACATGGGTCAAGGTATGAATGGACATTTTAATCAGTGATGTTAGATGTTCTAGTTTAATCAAAAAAAAAGTTTAAGGTGATCTTCTGTGTCTGGGTGGAAAAGAAACCTTTGGGTTTAAATTTTAACAAATGGCTCCTGCTAAAAGGTATTATCAATATATGTTATTTGACTAATCCTTCAGGTTGCCAGTGGTATTGAAGACCTGGAGTACACAGTAACAGAAGTCATTGAGGGCAAAGAATATTTATTCAGTGTTGCTGCCTGCAACCGATGCGGCCCTGGAGAACCAGCGTATCTTGAGGAACCGGTGAATGTGTCTTCTCCAGCCAGTAAGCAACAGGAAACCACCTGTACTAATTAACTATATATTATATTTATAACAACAGTTGCCATTGTTAACTGTCCCTACCTTCACGAGTGCTAAAATGCTGAACTTTAGGAGTTAGTCTACTGACAAAAATTCAAGTATAAGCAAATATTTTTCCATTGCAGCTGTCCCTGAACCACCAGAGAACCTGAAATGGAGAGACAAGTCTGCTACTGGAATCTGTCTTCTTTGGGACCCTCCAAAATATGATGGTGGTGCTGGCATCAAGGGCTACGTTGTGGATAAGTGCCAGCGTGGCACAGATAAGTGGGAACCCTGTGGAGATGTGGTGTCTGATTTAAAGTGAGTTCAGATAACCACCTGAGATTGCAAACATTTCTCTCAGGTTGCTGGTCTGGCCTCTGCTTTTGAGCTGTGATTTACTGATTTCCTCCCTTTTAAGATGTGCTGTCCTCATCCTTCCAAAGGTTCCAGGTAACAGGCCTCACAGAGGGACAGTGGTATGCCTACAGAGTAAGAGCCACAAATAGATTGGGTGCCAGCAGACCCTGCCGGGCCACAGATGAGATTCAGGCTGTTGATCCAAAAGGTACTGTTCTTTGGTCTCCATGCTGTAGTTCCCTTTCCTTTGTGTCACTGTGGAGGGCTGATCTAGTTTCCATATGATCCCACAGAACCTCCGGAGATCCAGCTAGATGTGAAACTGCTTGCCGGATTGACTGCCAGGGCTGGATCCAAGATTGAGCTACCAGTGGAGATCCTTGGAAAACCAGATCCCAAAATCACATGGACTAAGGCTGACCTTGTCCTAAAAGCAGATGACAGGATCTCAATCGAAACCAAACCTGGTCGTTCTGTTGTGACTGTTGCTAAAACCCAGAGGGATGACACAGGCACATACATTGTGGAGGCTGTAAACAGCTGTGGCCGCTGTACTGCAACTGTTGAGGTTAACATTCTAGGTAAGGTTTTTTTGTGCTCATGTTGGTGCCTTCAGTTTTGTTTTGCAGTATCTTCTCTTGAGTTTCTCACTATGTTTCTTCCCCAACAGACAAGCCAGGCCCTCCAGCTGCATTTGATATCTCTGACGTCACAAATGAGTCCTGTGTCTTGGCTTGGAATCCACCAAGAGATGATGGTGGCTCAGAGGTCACCAATTACATTGTAGAAAATAGGGTTTCTGGGAGTGAAGAGTGGAAGAAGCTCTCCACCACTGTGAAGCAGACAAACTTTAAGGTTCAGAAATTGGTGGCTCTGAAGGAATATGTTTTCAGAGTGTTTGCAGAAAACCAGTATGGAATTGGGACCCCAGCAGAACATGTACCTATTGTGGCCAAATATCCCTTTGGTATGAGGCATACAGCAGTACAGAAACCTTTTACTCTCCAAAGTGTGACTTAAAATCTTGTAATCCTAAGCACTTATACATGGTTATACCTTTATATTCAGATACCCCTGGTGCTCCTACTAGAGTGGAATCATCTGATATTGCCAAGGATTCTGTGACCCTTAAATGGTATGAACCTGATGAAGACGGTGAAAGTCCAGTTACAGGATACTGGATAGAGAGGTTTGACCCTGAGACTGACAAGTGGATCCGATGCAACAAGCTGCCAATCCCAGATACAACCTTCAGGTAGGAACTTAGAGATCCATTAGTTAATGTAGAAGTGTATCTATAGACCATTCCTGGGTTTAAAAGCTGTAAACAATATTTGCAGAGTGAAAGGACTTCCCACAAAAAAGAAATACAGATTCCGTGTCTTGGCTGAGAACCTTGCTGGAGCAGGGAAACCAAGTCAGGAGACTGACCCGATCTTAGTTAAAGATCCAATCGGTGAGTTTGAAACAATATGAAATGTTCTTTTACCATGCTTTAAAAGGCCAATAGATCTTGTGGACAAATGGGTTCACTGTGGTAAAACATTCAGAAAATAAGACTATGACACTTGTTACAGATCCTCCCTGGGCCCCTGGTAAACCATATATCAAAGACATTGGTAAGACCTCTGCCTTACTACAGTGGACAAGACCTGAGCATGATGGTGGAGCCAAAATCGAGTCATACGTCATTGAGCTGCAGAAGACTGGAACTGAAGACTGGGTTCGGGTGGCTGAGGGTGTGTCGATGACAGAGCACTTACTGCCAGGGCTGATGGAGAAGCAGGAGTACTCTTTTAGGGTCAGAGCCATCAACAAAACAGGAGAGAGTGAACCCAGTGACCCCAGCGATTCTGTGGTCTGCAAGGAGAGACTCTGTGAGTGGCTGAAAGGAGGAACTTTGATTTTGACGTGCTTCAGTTCTGGTGCATAATACCTGTTGTCTAATGTGTTTTTTGTTACTTAATCAGATCCCCCTGCTTCACCACGTTGGCTAGAGGTGGTAAATGTTACCAAGATCAGCGCAGAGCTAAAGTGGAATGCCCCGGATTCGGATGGTGGCTCACCTGTCACCAACTACATTGTAGAGAAGCGCGATGTGAGGCGCAAGGCATGGCAGGTGGTGGACACAACTGTGAAGGATACCACGTACGTTGTCACTCCGCTGAACGAGGGCTCCCTGTACGTGTTTCGGGTGGCCGCTGAGAACGCGGTTGGACAGAGTGAATACATTGAACTAGAAGACTCCATCCTGGCGAAGGACACATTCAGTAAGTTTGTTTCTAAAGAAATGATGTGGAGTCATTATTTTATGAATGCTGCATTCCTAAGTGTCCCTTTATCACTCCAGCTACTCCTGGACCACCATATGCTTTGACTGTGCTGGAGATAACAAAGAGATATGTTGACCTGAAATGGGAAGCTCCCAAGAATGATGGTGGTAGACCCATAACAAAGTATGACATTCATAAATTCACAGGTGTTTTTCATATCACCATTTAAGGTTAAGAAAGAAGTATTTAATGAAAGATTTTGTCATCTTCATTTGACAGATATGTAATTGAAAAGAAGGAGAAAATGGCTACACGCTGGATGAAGGCAGGGAAGACCCAAGGTCCTGAATGCACATACCAAGTGGCAGATGTCACAGAAGGAATGGAGATTCAATTCCAAGTCTGTGCTGAGAATGAAGCTGGCGTTGGACAACCAAGCGAGCCCACAGACATTCTCACAATTCAGGATCCAACAAGTAAGAGACCTGTCTTTTTTAGTAAACATTACAGTGCACAGGATAACCTCATACAAACCAAAGATAATGACTTTTACAGTTGTTTTGCTTTAAATGTAATTAATATGAAAACCTGATCCCCAGGTCCACCATCTCTTCCTCTGGATGTGAAAATCTCTGATGCTAGTCGACGCCACATTTCAGTTAGCTGGAAGATTCCAGAGAAGCATGGAGGTAGTCCTATTCTGGGCTATCACGTTGAGCTCTCGGAAGCAGGTACAGAGAAGTGGATGAGGGCGACCTCTCGTCCTGTCAAAGAGCTCCGCTACACAGTGGAGGAAGGCATCACTCCAGAGAAGCAATATGTCATAAGGATTCGGGCAGTAAATGCCATTGGTGTCAGCAATCCCTCTGAGATCTCTGATGCTGTGTTTGCCAAAGACCCTGAGGGTAAGAATACCATACAGTTTTTGTGTACAACTCATACTTTATGAAAGTAGCATTTAAAGTAGCTATTTTCTATTAGTAGAAGCTCACAAAAAAAATGTATATTTGACTCAAGCCTCTAACTTACTTCCAAGAAAAAAGGTCCAAAAACTTGAACTGCAATATATTTAGATAAATTCTGGAAGATATGTTCACCTTTTTGGGATGTCTTGCATACTGCTACATGACTGTCTTTTGATAAATATTTTAACCATTAGCTGCTCTGCTATATTTACTTGTATGTATTTGCATTTTCTGAGTACACTGAATCTGGGTCCATGTTGTTGTGACCTGGTTCTACTCTAGTGATAAATGAAATCACAAAACCTTTCAGTGTAGAAAAATGGAACTAAAAGTACAATGTTGGAGCTGTTTTTGAGGAAAGTATTTGCCAATATAATGAAACATAACTAAATGTGTTTATTTTTCTCCATAGCCATTCCAACCATTAATCTGCAATGCCAGGACATCGTGGTGGTCGAAAGAGGGAGATTGCAGCTGTCTGTTCCATACAAAGGTGTGCCGGTGCCAACGGCATCTTGGAAGAAGGATGGAGCTGAGCTGAAGGCTGACGACAGAGTGTCTTTGAGTTGTGACGTATCTGCCGCTTGTGTGGAAATTCCCAAATGTATGCGCGCTGACTCTGGCGAGTACACAGTCACACTGGAGAACAAGCTTGGATCAGCCACAGGGACTGTCAAAGTTAAAGTCATAAGTATGTACTGTTGCATTTTAAGCCACTAAATCTGACAAATAATGTCTGAATTATTGATTATGGAGAAAGTATAACTGCATTTCATAATATAATAAAAAAAGTTTCACGGTTTTCATCTAATAGGCCTGCCAGGACCATGCAAGGATATAGTTGAAAGTGAAGTCACTAAAAATTCTTGCAAGCTCACCTGGGGCCCACCAGAGGATGATGGCGGTAGCCCTATCCTGCACTATGTGCTGGAGCGCAGGGAGGCCAGCAAGAAAACATATGTACCGGTGATGTCTGGGGAGAACCAAACGAGCTGGGCTGTGAAGGACCTGCTGATGAATTTACAGTACTACTTCAGGGTCAAGGCTGTCAACAAGGTTGGGGCTGGGGAGTTTGTTGAGATCCGCAACCCTGTCATCACCGAGGACCAAAAAGGTGTGTTTTAACATTTCGCTGACTCTGTGCTGGATCTGTAAAGTCATTGTTTTTAGGTGCTGATACAATTTTTCCTGCTGTAAATATTTCAGAACGCCCTGATCCACCTGTTGAAGTTGAAGCTCATGATCCAACCTCTCAGTCTATGACCTTGACTTGGAAAGCACCAGAGAATGATGGTGGCTCTGCCATCATAGGTTATATTTTGGAGAAGATTGAGAAAGATGGAGACAAGTTTGTAAGGTGCAATGAGGAACCAGTACCTGGCTTTTCTTATACTGTGAAAGGCCTGACAGAGGAAAAGGAGTACCAGTTCCGAGTACGTGCTGAGAATGCTTGTGGAGTCAGTGACCCTTCCCATAGTACTCCACTAGTCAAGGCTGCTGACCCCGTTGGTATGTACAACTCAAACAAACAGCTTATATAAACAAACAAGATTGTGTTACTATGTGCAAGCTGATATTCATGCATTTGTGCTTAGATCCACCCAAGGTTTCACTGAAAGGAGGGTTGCAATATGGTGTAACCATCAAAAATAGGGAAGAGATCAAAATTGATGCCTACATCTCGGGATCTCCATACCCAACTATAACATGGCTCAAGGATGATGAAGTCTTGAAACCAGGGGCTGTCAAAAAGAAACCAGAGAAGCTAGTCATTAGGAAGAAGAGGGCTAAGGATGCCCCTCCGGAGCCAGAAGAGCCTTTCCACCCTGCTCTCCAAGAGCGTCTCTCCTTTGACCTCAGTAAGAGGGGTGAGACCAGTATAATGGTGCGTGACTCCATTCGAAGCGATCATGGAAAATTCACGATAAAGGTCGAAAATATTCATGGCTCTGCCACTGCATCCTGTGATGTCAATGTGCTTGGTAAGCGCATATAACATTATTGGCTATTCCTTTAGGTCACTACATGTTTCATTTGTTTTACAATATGTACATGTACTATATTGATGCTTAACAAGTCTAACCCATAGTCTTCTTTTTTTACATTTATAGATAAGCCTGGCCGGTGTTTGAATTTGGCCTTTGAAAACATTAGGAACAATTCTGTCACCTGCAAATGGGATCCACCTGAAGACACAGGTGGTTCTGAAATCCTTAATTACATCTTGGAGAAGAAAGACAGCAGTAAGGATGACACTGGATGGGTTACTGTAACCTCAACATCAAAGAGCTGCTCCCATCCAGTGGGAAATTTGATTGAAGGAAAGGAGTATATTTTCCGTGTCACAGCTGAGAACAAGATTGGTACTGGATATCCAACTTATTCGGCACGACTTGTGGCTAAAAATGAGTTTGGTAAGCATTAGGATTTTTGTTTTTGTTAGAGGTTTTGACTGAACACCCATTTAGTTGATCAGACAACATCAATCTATACTTTGCCCTGCACTTTTTTCCTCTTAGAACCTCCCGAGGCACCCACCATGCCTAGAATTGTAGACGTTTCTGCCAACAGCATGCTGGTCACTTGGCATGAACCCAAAGACAATGGCAGTCCCATTTTGGGCTACTGGATTGAGAGAAAAGAAGTCAGCAGCAAAAACTGGAGCAGAGTGAACCGCAGCCTGCATAATGCTCTAGAAATTCGGGCTGAAGGCTTGAATGAAGGGTTGACGTACGTTTTCAGAGTCTGTGCTGAAAATTTAGCTGGACCTGGAAACTTCAGTGTACCAACAGATTCCACCATTGCACAAGACCCCATCTGTAAGTCAGTTTAAACATCTTTTAAAATGAGAATAAATAATGCATCAGATGAATAAAAATAAGTTGTCTCCGTGTCCACAGTGCCACCTGGCCCACCAGTACCAAGCATTGTTGATACAACCAGTTCATCCATTGATGTGAAATGGGACCCTCCTCTGTACCACGGAGGTGGTGATATTATTGGGTACCATGTTGAGAAGATGGTGGTAGGTGATAAAGACTGGTCTCGAGCCACAGAAAGGCCATGCAAGGAGTGCAAGTTTACTGTAACAGGCCTCACGGAGGGAGCTGATTACATTATTCGTGTCACTGCGGTCAATGACTCAGGCGAAGGAGCTCCTGGCATCACAGAGTCTGTCACAGTAAAAGAACCTCAAGGTAGCACATTCTCTTACATATTTGCACAGATGGATAATATCAGTAGCATATGAGATATCAGCCAAAAGTTATTAAACCATTAGTCTATAAAATGTGCAAAAATTTCTGTGTCCTGTTTTTATTCTAAACAGAGGATCCAGCTGTTGACTTTGACATCACTGTGAAGAATGGAGTCCTTATCAGGACTGGGGAGCCATTAAGGCTACCTGCAAGCATCACTGGGAGGCCTTTTCCCGAGGTGAAATGGTTGAAAGAAGAAGGCGAACTCGATAAGGAGCGTGTCATCATTGAAACAGAGGGAAAAACAAGCATACTTACTATCAAGAATGCCTTGAGGACAGATCATGGCAAATACCAAGTGACTGCCACAAACAGCAGTGGAAGCAAATCTGCAGAAACAAGAGTGGATGTCATGGGTAAGTTAGGGGAAAAAACTGTTCTCTTAATTCACATTTACATGACACGATAGACAACAACAATAATAGAATTGTTTTGTATCTTTCTCAACCAGATGTTCCTGGACCTGTGACTGATTTGAAGGCTGTCACTGTCACCAAAAGGATGGTTTCGCTGCATTGGTCTGATCCTGTTGACAATGGTGGGACTGACATCATTGGCTACGTTGTGGAAAGAAAGGATGCAAAGATGCACATATTCAGGCAACCTCTTGAGACTTCTGCATGTAAATGTGAAATTGTTGGGCTACTTGAAGGAGAAGAATATATGTTCCGTGTTGTGGCTAAGAACAAATACGGATCTGGGCCTCCAACGGATCTGGGCCCTATTCTTGCTGAGGATCCAAAAGGTACTGTCATTAATACTTTGTTGCTTAACTGAAATGTACATCTGGAAATTACTTGGTTTTAACCATTTGTGATAAGTGGGGTTTGAATTGAACTTCAGGTTACAAGATCACATAACTGCTTGCAACCTCTAATGTCTGCCTTGAGATACATAACCACCTGACATGCCATCTTACATAAAATGTTATTAATTAATTTATGCTTTTTTCTTTAATGTAAAGGTACACCAAGTGCTCCAGACAAATTCCACTACTCTGAAAGGACCAAGTCAACTATTACTTTGAACTGGAATCCACCCCGCAGTGATGGAGGAACCACTATTCATGGCTACTATGTTGAGAAACGGAGACAAGATGAAACGGACTTTGAAATTGCCCACCACCAGATCTGCAGGGGAACCACTTTGACACTGGAGAACCTCAACGAACATGAGATTTATGAATTCCGTGTCAAAGCGGTGAATGAAATGGGGAATGGTGAGCCTTCACAGGAATTAACTGTCACGATTCAAGATGATGAAGGTTTGTTCTCATAATTTTTTAACTGCCACATACACTTTGCAATTTGAAATTCTGTGTTTTAAACGTTATAAATTGGGGGGAAAAAACGGTTTAAAAACAGTATACTTTTGACTTGAGAATAGAATGATAGAACAGAACAGGCAAAGAATGAGCAGAGTAATATCTGACTGACGTTTTATCTTTCATGTTTCATTTTTATGTTTCCTACAGTTTCTCCAGTAATTACATTACTGAAGCAGATCAAGACAAATACCCTTATTGTCAAGAACGGAGATGCTGTTGAAATACCTGCTGAGGTGAAAGGCCTCCCACTGCCCAAGATTGAATGGTCTAAGGATGGAGTTGTCATTGAGAAACCTACTGATAAACTCTTCATTACAACTGAGGAGGTGCACAGATCAAAAGCTACAACCAAGCTAAGCATCCCTGTAACTGAAAGATGGGACAAGGGCGGCTATGTTCTCACAGCCTCAAACCACCGTGGAACAGCTACTCAGTATATAAAAATTGTGATATTTGGTAAGAGATTTACAGTTGAAGGTAACAGTGTGTTTTTTAAGGTATGAACATTGTGTTAATGTTCTATTTCTGTGCCATTACAGACTGTCCACTACCACCACGAAACATTGTGGTTTCCGACATCAAAGCAGAGTCCTGCTATCTCACCTGGGATGCTCCAGAAGATAATGGAAGCAGTGATATCACTAACTATATTATTGAAAAGAGGGATGCTAGCAAGAAGAAGTCAGACTGGGAGAATGTTACAAGTTGCATTGTTGATAGGCGTTATACAGTGAGTATAGTTGGGAAACCAATTAATTGAGTAATACTGAGATTTTTTTTTCCATATGCAACAATTGTGTAAATTTGTCCTCTTCAAGGTGACTAAACTTGAAGCCAATGGAACCTACCAGTTCAGAATTCAAGCTGAGAACAAACATGGATTAAGTGATAGTTGTGAATCTGAGAAAGTTGTCCTCAAAGATCCCTTTGGCCTCCCGGGTCCACCTGGAAAGCCACGAATCGTTTCATGCACCAGGAGCTCCATGATGCTCACTTGGGACCCTCCCTTGGACAACGGTGGCTCCACCATTCAAGGCTACTGGCTTGAGAAGAGAGAACGGGGAGCCGTCTACTGGAGCCGCATAAACCGCGCTCCAATCACAAAACCTGCCATCAAAGGCCTGCAGTACAATGTCCTGCGGCTCCTTGAGGGCATTGAATACCAGTTCCGTGTGATGGCATGCAACGCTGCAGGCATTGGTCCACATAGTGAATACTCAGATTTTGCATTTGCCATTGATCCACGAAGTAAGTGAAAAGGCAGTCTCTTGAATGTGTGCCAAAAAATGTCCTTCTGCATGTTTATAGATCCTTACCTCTACAGGTTGCTATTATACTGAAAAATTCAAACAGTGTTAACAACAAAAGAGCTAGTGCATGACCTTCAATTGAATTTTTGTCATTCAAGAGATTCATTCAATCAATTAAACCAAAGTAAATGTTCCTATCACAGAAATGTCAACAGAAAACCAATAGTAAAACACGCAATATAAGTAAACTAATAAATCATGACACAAACCTAACAGTATAATTTACTGTGATAAACATAAATTAAAGATATATGGACTGACAGTTGTCCTATAAACCTTTTGCTTCATTATAGATCCACCAAGTGCACCGTCAAGTCCTGAAATTGCAGACAAAACCAATGACAGTGTGACCCTCTCCTGGAATGCACCAGACAAAGATGGGGGTAGTCCCATCCTGGGCTACATCATTGAGGTTCAGGATGAGGGAGCACCTGAATGGAAGAAGGTGAACGAGCCAGACAACTTGATCCTTTCAACAAAGTTTGCTGTGCAGAATCTCCAGCAGAACAAACAATGCAGGTTCAGGGTGATCGCAGTGAGTGCGGCAGGCGAGTCGGACCCTAGCGTCAGATCTGGTGCCATTGTTGTCAAGGAGATTCAAGGTAACATTTGGCAGGGTTATGTTTCATTTCACATGACTATATCTATAAAGCCTTTGTAAAAAGTATTCTTTTTAAAATCTGTGCTCTTTATTGATTTACAGAGGAGCCCTCAGTAACCATCGATGTTAGTACCCAACAATTAACTGCCTGCCGAGCTGGATCAACTGTCAAAATCCCTGCTACTATCCACGGACGCCCAACGCCTAAAGTTACATGGGAGTTTGATGGCACTGCACAGACTGAAAAGAAGAATGACCTTCACACGCTTCCAGTGGATTCAGAGGTGGGGCATCTGCTAACTTGGTAATGTGTGTGGACTGTTGAAAGTGCTACAACATATTTTGCTTATGTTTATGAATTTTGCTTCTGTTTAGATACATTCTACGAGTACAACATCAACCGTAACAATCCCAAAGTGCAACGTAGGCCATGCTGGTAGATACATCATTACAGCTGAAAACACAGCTGGACAGAAAGTTGTTAAAGTTCGCGTCACTGTGATTGGTAAGTGAAAATGACACTTAAAATTAATGCAAAAATGAAAGCATCCCTTTCTTATAGTTCTCTTTAATGCTGACAATTTGTACTGCATGGCAGTGCAGCAGATAGCTCTGGCTGCTTCACTGTCCATTTGAATGTAGATTCGTCCAGGTGCTTTGGTTTCCTCCTACAGTCGAAAGACATATTTTTCCAGGGGTTTGACTACTCACAATTGCCTCTGCTGTGGTTTTGAGTGTGACTTGAATTGCTGTGTTGTATAGCTCGGCGAACTATTGTAGGGAGTTTAGTGCTTTGTAAATTCGCCTTGGACACAGGTGTGAGCGACATACTACTTAATAATGTTTTTATGCTGCTTTAATGAAAATTATTATTAACTAACAGTAATAACTTATTAACTAGTAGTAACTATTAACTGCTAAGTGAATTAATGTAAATGCATTTTTAGACTTACCTGGACCTCCAAGGGAACTCAAAATCAGTGACATTACAAGAAGTTCATGCAGGCTCACATGGAAACCTCCCATTAGTGATGGTGGTGAGAGAATCATAAGCTACTTCATAGAGAAGAAAACAGTAGCAGGAAAAGCCTGGACAAAAGTGAACCCAGCTTGTGCGACTCATTCATTTGTTGTACCCAATCTCAACGAGGGACAGGATTACCATTTCCGCGTCCGTGCAGAGAACAGTCTTGGCATGGGCTCATTCGTAGAGACCATTCAGAGGACAACACCTAGAGATCCCATCTGTAAGTCTAATCAGTTACACCGTTTTTAAAGCATCTTTTTTCACAAATAAGTATAACTCTTATGGAAGCATTTTCTTTTTTCAGATCCTCCTGATCCCCCCACAAGGGTAAAGATTAGAGAGGTGACAAAGCGCAGTGTAACACTGACATGGAAAGCACCGAAAAATGATGGTGGATCTCCAGTGACGCACTACATTGTTGAACGCCTTTACTGGGACACCACTGGAGCACAAAAAGAGTCCTGGAGACAGTGCAACAGACGTGACATTGAGGAGACCACATTTAAGGTTGAGGATCTCAATGAAGGTGGCGAGTACGAGTTCCGTGTCAAGGCTGTGAATGAGGTTGGCATCGGAAGACCATCCTCTACTGCTGGACCAGTTGTAGTCAAAGACCAGACATGTACGTAAATTTTTTATATTGCAAAATTGGCAAAAATGGAAAAAAAGGGGGGGCACACACTGCATTTTCTTACATAATTCTCTTGCAGGCCCACCTTCGATTGAACTTGATGAATTCAAGGAAGTCGAGCAAGATTCTGACATCAGCATTGTTGCCAAGATCAAAGGCTGTCCCTTCCCCACCCTTGTTTGGCAGAAGGCTCCACCCCACCAAGCAGAAAATAAGGCAGACGTGCAGTATGATGAGCACGTGAACAAGCTGGTGTCTGAAAACAGTTGCACGCTGCTGATCCGGCAGGGCAAGAGAGCAGACACTGGGCTGTACACAATCACAGCAACCAACAGTCTGGGAACAGTCTCCAAAGAAATGAGACTCAATGTCCTGGGTAAGTTCTCGCACTTGAGCCACGTTTATTATCCATTCATTGTACTCCTTAATATGAATGTAATGCATAAGTTGAAAAGTCTCTGGTATCTCTGGCTACCTCACAATATGTGGGCTGTGTATATACAGGTGTCTTTGTGGAGTTTGCAAGTTCTCCCCATGTTCACGTGGGTTTCTTCCAAATGCTCTGGTTTTCTCTTACAGTTAAAAAGATACATTTTTTCAGGTGTTTTCAAAACTGAGCAGCTTATAGTGTGTATGACTATGTGTGTGAGGTGCATGGTTTTGCTGTATAACAGTGAATGATTGTGAGGAGTTTAGTGGAATGTATTCAGCCAGTAAGTGAGGCGTGCTGGACGTAGGCGTGAACGATGTGCTATTTAATAATCGTTGCATGTTGCTTTGGAGAACAATGTCTGCAGGCTCCAGCCTGTAGAATGTAATGCACACGTTGTTAAGGCGCTGAAAATGTTTTTGTGCAGGATGCCCCGGAGCACCATCAGCTCCTATAAAGTTTGAAGACATCTCTGCTGATAAAATCACACTGTCGTGGTTACCCCCCAAGGATGATGGAGGTTCAAAAGTCACAAACTATGTCATTGAAAAGCGTGTGGCTAATAGGAAGACCTGGATGCATGTCACTAGTGAGCCCAAAGAGCGCATATACACGGTGGAGAATCTAATGGAGGACTATGAATATGTGTTCAGGATCAGGGCTCAAAACAAATATGGTGTTGGTGATCCCCTTGACAGCGAGCCAGAGAAGGCTAGAGATCTTTTCTGTAAGTGCTGTTCACTATGCCTGCCTGGGACACATTTGATACCAATATTATATGTTTCAAATGTTGGTAACACCAGATTTTTGTGTATTTATTCGGTAAAGTGCCCCCTGGCCAGTGTGAAAAACCAACCATTTCAAGTGTGACCCACGAGTCAATGACAGTCAACTGGGAAGAACCAGATGATGATGGTGGATCCCCGGTGACTGGCTACTGGCTGGAGCGCAAAGAGACGACAGCTAAGCGCTGGAACAGAGTGACCCGTGACCCAATTCGAATTATGCCTCTTGGTGTATCTCACAATGTGACCAACCTTATTGAAGGGTCTGACTACCAGTTCCGTGTGACCGCCATCAATGCAGCAGGATGTGGACTCCCAAGCATGCCATCTGACCCTGTCTTTGCCAGAGAACCCATGTGTATGAATACAGTTGTTGCTAAGCACATAAATTACTTTCTCTGATTTAAAAGCTTTGAGATTATAACATTCACTCTTTTATGTTTCAGCTCCTCCTGGACCTCCTACTGCCAAAGTAACAGATTGGAACAAATCAGCGGTCCATGTGGAATGGATTCCACCCCTTAAGGATGGTGGATCAAAGATCATAGGATATGTTGTTGAATGTAAAGAAGAGGGCCAAGAAGAATGGAAAAAAGTAAGTTGTTTCAATCTGTCTGGTTCATAACCAACTATGAAAATATAATATTATGAACTACATGGTAGTGCAGAAGATAGTCCTGGCTGCTTCACAGTCCACTTGAATGGGATGTATAGGATCATATCTTATATAATGTAATGGAGTATTTTTTTCTTTAAGGCTAAAGAAAAGGAAGTAAGAGGCACAAAATTAGCTGTGACTGGATTGAAAGAACTTGGGCTCTACAGGTTTAGGGTTAGGGCATTAAACGCTGCAGGTCTTGGAGAACCTGGTGAAGCTGCTGATGTGATTGAAGTGAAAGACAGGATAGGTAAGTAGTCCAGTTATTATTTTTCAATCGGGATTATTTATTTGACTTTGGAGAACTTTTTTAGTAAATATTTTATTAAATGTTACAGTTGCTCCTGAGGTGGAACTGGATGTTTTCGTGAAAGAGAAGATAGTCATTCACGTTGGAGGTGAATTCCATATCTTAGCCTATGTGTCTGGCAAACCTGCACCCCAAATCACATGGGATCGAGATGGCCGTGACTTACCAGAAGGATCTGTGGTTGAGACCACTGCTACCAGCTCTTCTGTCACACATAAGAAATGTACCAGAGCACATAGAGGAATTTACACATTAACAGCTAAGAATGAAGGAGGCGAAGTTAAGAAATCCGTCATTGTGGATGTTTTGGGTAAGTGTTTTTCTTGTTCAGTTAAATCAGCAAAATTATCACAGAGAAAAAAGATGCAATGTATGTTCTGAAATATGTTACCTATACATATACATTTCTTCCATAGACGTACCTGGTCCAGTTGGTGTACCATTATCCACAGAAAATCTCACTACTGACTCTTGCAAACTGAACTGGTTTTTCCCTGACAATGATGGCGGTTCACCGGTCACCAATTTCATTGTTGAGAAATGTGAGGCAGAGCGTAAGACCTGGACTCCCACAGTTGGCAATGTCACCAGGCAGTGTGCCACTATTTATAACTTAGTGCGTGGAAAAGCCTACTTCTTCAGAGTTGCACCTGAAAATGCAGTCGGAATGGGACCCTTCACTGCCACTACTTCAGAAATTGTCATTCGAGACCGAATAAGTAAGTAACTGATTATTGGTTAATACTGAGATTTAATATAAATGGAGTATGTCAGTATGCAAAACAGTACAAGAAAGTAATGCACTAAAAAGAGAAGTAATAAAGAATAGCGCATTTTATGATGAGTTTATGTTTCTAAACAAGGTCCACCCGAGCGGCCTGAGGATCTGGAAGTTACTGCCATCACAAAGAGCTACATCAGTTTGACCTGGAAACCACCGAAATATAATGGAGGCTCTGACATCACTATGTATATCCTGGAAGCTCGTACAATTGGCAAAGACAAGTTTCTCCGACTCACAAAGGATAAGCTAATGGGGAGAAAGTTCACATTTGAGGGTCTACGAGAAGGTGATGCCTATGAATTCCGGGTCAGTGCTGTAAATGAAGTTGGCCAAGGAAAGTATTCCTTCTGCACAAAACAAATCACTTGCAGAGACCAGCTTGGTAAGTGCAATATAATGACTAACACAATCCTCCTTCTTTTCAAATAGTTAAGTAATATGAAAAGAAAAAAATTTATAATTATTATATATTTTTTCTGTTTTAGAACCTCCGACAATTGAAGTTGATTTCCGTGACAAGGTCATTGTGCGTGTCGGAGAGTCTTTTGCTCTCCAAGGTCGCTATACTGGAAAGCCACCACCTACCATTACATGGACCAGGGATGACCAGGAGCTTAAGGCTGATAACCACATCAAGTTCAAGAACACGAAAAATACATTGTGCATCTATCTTATTAAGGCAAAGCGTGAGCACAGTGGCCGATACTGCGTGCTTGTGGAGAACAGCAGTGGTTCGCGTAAAGGCGTCTGCAACATCATTGTTGTCGGTAAGGGTCTAATGTTTATTATACGTATTAAATGACCCAAATTTAAAACTATTATAATAGCGTGATAGTGAATAGAGTGATGTTTGGTGTACTCATCAAGACTGCTGATCATAATCCTAATGGGTTACTTCCAGATCGCCCACTACCCCCCGAAGGCCCAATTGTATTTGAGGAAGTTCATAGAGATCACATGGTGATTTCCTGGAAGCCTCCTCTTGACAATGGTGGTGCTGAGATCTCAAACTATGTTGTTGAGAAGAAGGAAGCAAATAGAGATATCTGGATGAGTGTGACATCTGCCACCACTAAGATGTCATGCAAAATTCCCAAGTTGGTTGAGGGAAAACAGTATACAATAAGAGTCTGTGCTGAGAACATGTATGGCATCAGTGATCCCCTGGAGTCTGAGGAAATGAGAGCCAAAGATCAATATAGTATGTATAATCTCTTTCAAAAGTTGCTTATACATGTATATATTAATGACCAGGGAATCTCACCTTTATAAATGACCTGTATTAACAGGAGTACCTGGGGCACCGGAGCAACCTATTCTAAAAGAGGTTTTCAAAAACTCTGCACTTGTGATTTGGACCCGACCACGTGATGGTGGGAAGCCTATCACTAACTACATTTTGGAGAAGAAGGAAACCTCATCAAAGAGATGGTCACGTGCTACACGTGACCCGATTTTCCCGGATACTCAGTACAGGGTTCAGGACCTTACTGAAGGATGTGAATATGAATTCCGAGCCATGGCTGAAAATGAAATGGGAGTTGGCGACCCTAGCGAACCATCCAAACCAATCATTGCCAAAGATCCAATTGGTGAGTGTTAAGCCACTTCTATATTTGTAAATTAAATACTGGAACTTTGACTAATGACAAACCATTTCTGCAGTGCTCCCAAGTCCACCAGTCCTCCCAGAAGTTGTTGACAAGACAAAGGATTCTGTCAGTTTGTCCTGGCACCCACCACGCCATGATGGAAAGGGCAAAATCTTTGGCTATCTTGTTGAATATCAGAAAGTTGGTGATGAAGAATGGACCAAGGCCAACAACACTCCTGAATCATGCCCAGAGACAAAGTTTAAAGTGTGCAATCTTGTGGATGGACAACAATATAAATTCAGGATCATGGCTGTAAATGCTGCAGGCCAATCTGGACCTGCTTATGTCAGGGAAACAGTAACTGTGCACGACAGACTAGGTAATTTTGTACCTTATATACTGCTTTTTTATTAGGTATTACATCTACTCTATATCAGGTGTCAGGTGTTGTTTGTCAGTATCAGTAATATGTCAATTTTATTTACATCCTGACAGAGGCTCCAGAGCTACTGGTTGATGCCAATATGGCTCGTGACCATCTTGCTATGGTTGGGACTAATGTTGTTCTCAGTGCCTGCATTAAGGGCATACCATTCCCAAAAGTTACGTGGAAAAAGAATGACGCAGAAGTTCCCAGTACCAGAGGGAGCATTGAGACTACTGGTGTGGGAAGCAAGCTGGTAATTAAAAACTGCCTGCGCTCTGACTGTGGGAATTACACAATAACAGTAGAAAATCCAGCTGGATCAAAGAGTGCTACATGCTCCCTGCTTGTGTTAGGTATGTTAATAATACGGGCTAATGCCTTTGAGTCTTATACTATACGTGGGATTTGTCCTTGAAGGCTAATAATGGTTTGTCACCGTTTTTCTCTTCTGAAATTTCAGATAAACCTGGTCCACCCCGGGACCTGAACATTTCTGAAGTAACCAGTGAGTCAGCCTATCTTTGCTGGAAACAGCCAGAGGATGATGGAGGTGCTGTTATCTCTCACTATGTGGTAGAGAAGAAAGATGTAGCTACTAATAAGTGGGTTCCAGTTTGTGCCAATTCCAAGAAGCGTACTTTGATGGCTCTGTACTTAGTAGAAGGTACACAATATATATTTCGTGTTGCTGCTGAAAACCAGTTTGGCAAGAGTGAGTACGTTTCATCTAAGAAACCCATCAAGGCTGTCGACCCTCTCTGTGAGTACTATATCTAATGTTTTTCGCTACTGATGCTATTCTATTTTTAAAAAATATTTTTCTGAACATCATTCTCCTGAATTACCTTCCTTTAGACCCACCTGGTCCACCGAAAAACTTGCATCATGTGGATGCAGATAAAACTGAAGTTTGGCTTCAGTGGGAATGGCCAGACCGCACTGGTGGGAGTGAAGTCACTGCATTTGTTGTTGAGTACCAGGAGGAGGGAGCAAAAGACTGGATCACCTTCAAAACTGTTACTAGACCTGAATGCCATGTCACTGGACTTGAGGAAGGAAAGACCTACAGGTTCAGTGTGAAAGCACAAAATGCAATTGGCTTGAGTTGCCCTGATACTACAATACCCATCCTGTGCGAAGGGAAACTTGGTAAGTGTGTTTTAAAAAATACTTTAAGGTAAATAACGTTCACATTTTTAAAAATGTACATTATGATCTGTAATCTTTTTTCTTTCAGTTGCGCCAAGTATTGAAGTTGATGTTAAACTAATTGAAGGCATTGTGGTGAAAGCTGGAAGCACCATCACTCTTCCTGCAATAATGAAGGGCATTCCCACCCCCACAGCAAAGTGGGTCACCGATGGCAATGAACTGAAAACAGAAGGAAACGTTAACATTGAGACAAAAGACTGTTCCACAATCCTCAGCATTAAGGACTGTACACGGAAGGACAGTGGTGAATATCTTCTTACAGTGACAAACCCGGCTGGAAGCAAAACAGTAGCTTTGCACTTGACTGTTGTCGATGTTCCATCAGCACCAACTGGCCCTGTCAATATTCTTGAAGTCAAACCTGATCATATGGTAATTAACTGGCGCCCCCCAAAAGATGATGGTGGTATGCCTTTGATGAGTTATATTGTGGAGAAAAAGGATTCAAAAAAACCATGGGAGCCATGGAGAGTTGTGAGTTCTGGAAGCACCAACGTGCAAGCCAAGATTTCACGTTTGGAAAAGGGCCATGAATACATTATACGCATTCGTGCCGAGAACAAGATTGGTATTGGAGCACCGCTTGAAAGTCCGCCAACCGTGGCCAAGTTCATGTATAACCCACCTAGTGCTCCAGGCCCACCAGATGCTTATGACATTACTGAAAATGCTATGACTCTACAGTGGGAAAAACCGCTTTCTGATGGTGGCAGTCCAATTAGTGGTTACATTGTTGAACGTAGGGAAGTAACAGGTAAATGGATTCGAGTGAATAAAACACCCATTTTGGATATCAAATACCGGATCTCTGGACTTTTTGAGGGCAACTCTTATGAGTTTAGAATATTTGCAGAAAACATTGCTGGGATCAGTGCACCTTCTCATCCTTCAAAGCCATATAAGGCCCAACGACCAATCACGAAACCAGGACCTCCAACTAACCTCAAACTCAAGGACTGGAGCAAATCCTATGTAGATATAGTGTGGACCAAACCAACAAGAGATGGTGGCAGTCCTATTTTGGGCTATGTTGTTGAATGCCAAAAAGCAGGTAGTGCTCAATGGAACAAAATTAATAAGGATGACCTAATCCAGCAATGTGCATTTAGAGTCCCTGGATTAACTGAAGGCACAGAATATAAATTCAGAGTTAGAGCAGCCAATAAGATCGGAGAAGGAGAACCAAAGGAGCTCTCTGAAACGGTGCTTGCTAAAGACATCCTTGTTCCGCCAGATGTTATTGTTGACGCAGCTTGCCGTGATCTTATAACTATCCGAGCTGGCCAGAATATTGTTCTTGCTGCTCGTGTTAGAGGACGACCTGACCCAGAAATTATCTGGACTAAGGATGCAAGGACATTAGCCAGAGACAAACGCACTGAGATGCATAAAAACTTCCCATTTGTTGATTTGGTCATTCAGGAAGCAACCAGGGCAGATTATGGAAAGTATGCCATTCAAGCAAAGAACAGCAGTGGTCAGGCACAGGCAACTATTATAGTTAATGTACTTGATGTTCCAGGACAATGCCGCAATCTAAAGACAACTTATGCGACAAAAGACTCTTGTGTCGTATCATGGGAGAACCCAGAAGACAATGGAGGTACAGAAATTACAAATTATATTATTGAGTTCCGTCAACCAAGCCAAAGAACTTGGTCACTGGTTGCCAATGATTGCACAAAACGTGTTATTAAGGCACCACTTATCGAAAACTGTGAATATTTGTTCCGTGTTAGTGCACAGAACAAATGTGGTCCTGGACCAACAACTGAAACCAGAACAGCAATTCTAGCTGTTGATCCCATTGAGAAGCCTGGGGAGCCAGAGAACTTACACATTTCTGATATTGGTAAAACCTTTGTCTTCCTCAAATGGAAAAAACCAGATTGCGATGGTGGCAGCCGCAATCTTACCTACCATGTGGAGAGGAAACCAAAAAAAGCAGAGGAATGGGAGAGACTGCACAAGGGTGCCATCAAAGAAACCTACTTCATGGCTGATAGGTGCATTGAGAATGAAATATATCAATTTAGAGTACAGACAAAGAATGAAGGAGGAGAGAGTAACTGGGTGACAACAGCTGAGACTCTAGTCAAAGAAGAAATAGTTGAACCAGTAATTGATATTAAGTTGGATGGTGTCCTTGTTGTAAAAGCTGGTGATTCAATTAAAATTGAAGCTGGTCTTAAAGGAAAACCACAGCCTGAGGTAAAATGGATAAAAGAAAATGACACAGGTGATATTAACAAGAGCCCAAGACTTCATATTGAGACTGGGACAGATTTCTCTAAATTTCTCCTGACAACATCAAAACGTGAAGATAGTGGTAAATATGTTGTCACTGCAACAAATGCTGGAGGAAGCTGCACTGCTCATGCTGTAGTGAATGTGTTGGACAAGCCAGGTCCTATCAGAAACCTAAAAGTGTCTGGAATTTCAGTGGACCGATGCAAGCTGACATGGGATGTTCCAGAAGATGATGGTGGCACTGACATATTGAACTACATTTTGGAGAAATGTGAAACAAAGAGAATGGTCTGGTCTGTTCATTCATCTGCAGTCATCACTAACTCTGCTAATGTGACCCGTTTAGTGGAAGGAAACGAGTATATCTTCAGAGTGCGGGCAGAGAACAAGATGGGGGCCGGTCCAGCAGTGGAAAGTGAGGCCGTTGTTGCTAAGACCCAGTTCAGTAGGCCTGGCCCACCAGAGCCGCCAGAAGTCACCAGAATTGCCAAAGAAGAAATGACTGTTTCGTGGGCTTCTCCAGAGTTTGACGGTGGTAAGCCCATCACAGGCTACTTCCTGGAACGAAAGGAGCAGCATGGTGTACGATGGACTCTGATTACAAAAAGTCCAATCCCGCAGACACACATGAACGTCACCAATTTGATCCCGAACCATGAATATCAATTCCGTGTCAAGGCTGAAAATGAAATTGGCGTGAGCGATCCTAGCAAGCCTTCAAGATCTGTGGTTGCCAAGGATATACTTGGTATGTTAAAAATATTTTTACATTGGTAAAGTGTAAAATGCAAGTAAACAAACCAGGCAATGGCTTCATAATACATATGTATTAATTTTAGAGAATGATTAACTATAAGATTTCTGTAAAGTTTTTTGTTTCATTTTAGATATTTCCCCGCATCAATCTTATTGTTGTCTTCATTTCTGCAGAACCTCCAGGCCCGCCAGTAAACGTGAAAATAGTTGACAGCACAAAAACCTCAATCACACTTGGGTGGGGAAAACCAGCATTTGACGGCGGTGCTCCCATCATTGGCTACGTGGTGGAAATGAGACCTCAGCCAACTAAGAAGTTAGAAGAAGCCTGGAAGCGCTGTAATGTTGCTGCTCAGTTGACAGGCACCGAATTCACTGTCACCAGTTTGGATGAAAAAGCGGTGTATGAGTTCCGCGTGTCTGCACAAAATCAAGTTGGCATAGGCAACCCAGCTAGTCTCAAAGATGCTGTGTCACCTAGGGAAATATTGGGTAAGACTTATATTCTTCTACATTTTTTAATGTCTAATTTCAAGAGTCCATAAGTAAATTTCCTTTCTTTGTCCCGTGCATCAACAGTGGCTCCTGAAATTGACATGGATGCCAACCTTAAAAAAGGCCTCACTGTCAGAGCTGGGTGTCCCATCCGACTCTGTGCCACTGTAAGTGGAAGACCTTCCCCTAAAGTGACTTGGAGAAGGATGGGCATTGACAATGTTGTTAGAAGAGGTCATGTGGATCTGATTGACACCATGACGTTCCTCATAATCAATGACAGTACACGTGACGATGCTGGCAAATACTCCCTGACACTCACAAGCCCTGCTGGGGAGAAGGCTGTGTTTGTCAATGTAAAAGTCATGGGTAAGTCATACATGGGGATTTTGTGTGCAGGTTTATTGTGTTACAGCAAATTCAGTATTTTTCCAGGTTCAACTTGCTTATGGGTCCGTAGTCACAACATATTTTCACTTTTGAATATTCTTTTTGTTTGAACAGACACTCCAGGTCCTGTAAAGAGCCTGGATGTCATGGATATGACAGTAATGTCCTGTGAATTGAATTGGTCTCCGCCTGAGAATGATGGTGGCAGTGAGGTCACACACTACATAGTTGAAAAGCGTGAGATTGACAGAAAAACCTGGGGAACGGTCAACAGTAAAGTGACAAAGACGAGCTTGAATATCAGCAACCTAGTAGCCGGCACAGAATATTACTTCAGAGTGACAGCCGTAAATGAGTATGGCGACGGTGTGCCAAAAGCTACATCGAGGTCTTATCTAGCATCTGACCCTATCAGTAAGTGCGTTTTCTTTTGTTTTTGCTAATTAATTTTTTTTTTTTTTAATTTATAATGTTTCTTGACTATGATGGATTTTTTTTCTCATAGGCAAACCGGACCCACCAGTGAAAATTGATGTACTGGAAATCTCCAAGACCAGTGCAACTTTGGGCTGGGTGAAACCTCTCAGGGACGGAGGATCTAAGATTGATGGTTATGTAGTTGATTACCTTGTGGTAGCTCCCCCTAAGGAACCTGCTGAAGGTCAGCCGCCAGTGGAGAAACCTGAAGTTCACTGGACACCATATTCTGTGGTAAAAGACTTGACCATTGTTGTTGTTGGACTCAAGGAGGGAAAGAAATACAAATTCAGAGTGGCAGCAAGAAATGCTGTGGGTTGCAGTCTACCCACAGAAACCAAGGAAGCGTTTGAAATGAAGGAACAAATGTGTAAGTCCAAATTTTTATATACTATGACTGAAAAGTATATATTTTGCATGTTGCTTCTTATATATTCCAATCATTCATGGAGACATAGAAGTGTATATTTAGCCTTCATTTTTCTTTGTGTTTTTCAGTACCACCAACAGTGATCATGCCTGATCTTTTAACTGCGAAAGCAGGAGAAAAGCTCAGAGTTGAAGCTCTTGTGTCTGGAAAGCCACCTCCGGTCTGTAAATGGAAGAAAGGAGACAGTGATGTGGTCCCATCTAGTCGTCTTGCCATGCACAAATCTCAGCATTGCTGTGTTCTCATCATCAAAGATGTATCTAGGACAGATAGTGGTGAATACAGCCTTTCGGTTGAAAACAGCAGTGGAAAAGTGGATCAGGCCTTGAAAGTCATAATCAGGGGTGGGTTTTAGTCTGTTTCCAAATGTCCACTTGGCAGAAAACCATTTACCTAGTGACATTAATTACTAGTAATAGTAAAAATAATAAACTGTTGTGTTTTACAGACATCCCTGGTCCACCACAACCACCATTTGTGATCAGTGACATAGATGCTGATGCCTGTACACTGTCTTGGAATCCACCACTGGAAGATGGTGGAAGCAACATCACAAATTATGTTGTTGAGAAATGTGATGTGAGCAGAGGTGACTGGGTCTCTGCTGTGTCTTCGTGCATCAAGAGTGGCTGCAGACTGGGAAAGCTTGTTCCTGGAAAGGAGTACATGTTCCGTGTCCGAGCAGAGAACCGCTATGGAGTTTCAGACCCCATTATGTCTGAGAGGATGGTTGCAAAATTCCCCTTTGGTAAGGAAATGAATTTATATGAAAAGGTGGGGGGACAGGGGAGAGGGGACAGCCAAGAAACAATGGCACGATTTGGTCGTAAAACAATGAAAATGTGTTTTTTTTTTTTTTGTTTGTCCAGGTGTGCCGGGTGAACCCCTGAACTGCCACATCAACAAAGTCAACAAAGACTGCATGTTTGTGGCCTGGGATAAACCGGAGAGTGATGGAGGCAGTCCTATTACCGGATACTACATTGAACGCAAAGAGAGGAATAGCCTTCTTTGGGTTAAAGCTAATGATACAGTTGTTCGTACCACAGAATACCCCTGTGCTGGCCTGATTGAAGGTCTTGAGTATACCTTTAGGGTTTCTGCCATTAATCGTGCTGGACAGGGAAAACCAAGCAAAAAGACAGAATTTGTAACAGCAAGAACACCAGTTGGTACGAAAGTTTACTTTTATATGTGTTCTACTGTAATAAGTGCATATTCTATAGAGAAAGTAGTAAATTTCTTTCTGTCTTTCTATTGCAGATGCACCTGGCAAACCTGAAGTCGTTGATGTGACTAAGAATTCAGTCAGCCTGGTGTGGGCCCGACCAAAGCACGATGGTGGCAGCAAAATAATTGGGTATTACGTGGAGGCTCTAAGGATCCCTGAAGATAAATGGATCCGATGTAACATAAGCAGTCAGAATGTGCCCAGGGAGGAGTACACCGTCACTGGACTGGAGGAAGGATGCCGGTATCAATTCAGAATCATCGCCAAAACGGCTGTCAACCTCAGCAGACCATCTGAGGTTTCTGACCCAGTGCTTGTCTCTGCAGAAAATGGTATGGTTAAATGGAAAAGCCAAAGTCATTGTAATTGATATATAAAAGTTTGGTTAATATATATTGAAATGTATGGGGCCACATTTTCGATATTTATGTTTTTGTTTTTAATTCAGTCCCACCAAGGATTGAAATTGGAATTAGTATGAAGAAGATGCAACCTGTGAAAGCAGGAACAAATGTCTGCCTGGAAGCTGAAGTGTTTGGAAAGCCACTGCCAAAGGTGACATGGAAGAGGAATGAAGAGACACTAAAGCCTAGTGAAAGCCTGCTGATGAAACAGAAGAGACACATTTTCCTCTTGGAACTGATGTCGGTGACAAAAAAAGACACCGGACAGTACACCATTCTGGCAGAAAATGCAAGTGGTTCTAAAACAGAAGAAATTAAGCTGACAGTTTTAGGTAAGCATCTAATACTCTACATCTATGTGTGTGTGTGTATGTGTTGTATGTTAAAGAACAGCAGGTCATGTGCCTCAGATGGCAGTAACTCCAAGACAGCTGCTTTTGTTGGTTGTGTGCTGAAGTAAGAATATCTGTTAAATATTGTAATCTGGGACATTTAGCTGAAATGAAATCCATATTCTGTATTTTCAGACATACCTGGCCCCCCAGCAGCAGTCAAGTTTGGGGAAGTGGGAAATGATCGCATCCAGCTGATCTGGGAGCCTCCAGTTGCAGATGGTGGCTCACCAATCACCAACTACATTGTGGATAAACGGGAGACCAGCAGGGCCGACTGGGCACAGGTCACTGCCAAGGTTAAGGACACTAACTTCACTGTGGAGCGGCTCATAGAAGGTCGCGAGTATCAGTTCCGTGTCCGTGCTGAGAACAAATATGGTGCTGGGGAACCCATACTGAGCAGTCCTGCTGTGGCTAAGAATTTGTTTGGTAAGACAATCACCCGTACTGATTTCTTTGATTAAAAACCAGATGTCTGCTCTTATTCTAAGGATCCCTTTAACTTCCATTACCTTCAGATGTCCCTGGACCTTGTGAGCCTCCTGTCATTACCAATATCACTAAAGATCACATGACAGTGAGTTGGAAAGAACCAGCGAGTGATGGCGGATCCACTGTTCTCGGATACATGGTGGAGAAGAAGAACACAAAGGAAATCAAATGGAATAGAGTCAACAAGAAGCCCATCATCGAGAGAACAATAGAAGCCACAGGGCTCTCTGAGGGAGTGGAATATGAGTTCAGAGTTGCTGCCCTCAACAAAGCTGGCTTGGGCAAACCAAGTGATCCTTCGAATGCTGCCATTGCACAAGATCCATTATGTAAGTGAATCACAAACAATGCCACTCATGTAGTTTATATACTCATTATGTTTGCCATCAAATGTTATCATGTTCATGTTATCATTTGAATGTGCTGCTGCAGACCCTCCAAGCCCACCAGTGTCTCCAAAGGTTGTAGACACAACTAACAGCACTATTAGCTTGGCCTGGACAAAACCTGCCAACGATGGTGGAAGCAGCATCTTAGGGTACTTGGTTGAGATCAAACGAGCAGATGGTGTGGACTGGATAAGGTGCAATGTGCCCAAGAATCTCCAAGAGACCAAGTACACAGTAACAGGACTGCTTGAACTCACTGAATATCAGTTCCGGATCAGTGCCGTCAATATGGTTGGGTTCAGTGAGCCCAGTGAAATTCCAGAAAAACATGCTGCAAAGGACATTCTAGGTATGTCTCTACATCACTCTCTCATTCTCTGTCTGTCTATATGAAAGCATATATTATTTCGTCTCACCCATTTAATAACCTTGTTATCATAAACAGTTGCTCCTGAAGCAGATCTGAGTGAAGAACTCAAGCAAACCTTGGAGCTGCGTGCTGGAACCCCAATGAGACTGTATGTACCTGTGAGGGGTCACCCCACTCCCAAAGTGACTTGGGCAAAAATGAACACCAACATCAAGGACAGACAGGGCATTGTAATAAAGACCACTGCGTCAGACACGATGGTGTATGTTGAGAAAGTGAACAAGTATGATGCAGGAAAATATGTACTGAATTTGGAGAGCAGTGGTGGAGTGAAGATGTACACGATTACTGTCAAAGTTTTTGGTATGTTTTCTTCTGAAATCACTTAATAGTATCTTCTGAGCAGATTGTGGCATGTTACTTAGCTTTTTAGGTGTCTAATAATTTTTTTCTGTGGCACAGACACCCCAGGGCCACCAGTAAATCTGGTGGTGAAGGAGACCACAAAAGACAGTGCCTCCATCTTTTGGGATGCTCCTCTGATTGATGGTGGAAGCCCAGTGAAGAATTATGTTGTTGAAAAGCGTGACACAGAGAGAAAAGCCTGGTCCAGGGTAGCCAGCGACTGCCCCAAAACATCTTTGCTAATTCAGGATCTGGAGCCAGGCAGATGCTACTGTTTCAGAATCATGGCTGAAAATGACTTTGGAATTGGAGAGCCATGTGAGACCACTGATGCAGTGAGAGCCTCAGGTGAATGACAAAAATCTAGTCTTTTTAAATGTAACACGTTACTGTAAGCAACTATAAGTCATTACTCATGTAAGTAAATTAACAAAAATACTTTTTCAGAACAACCTGGACCAGTTAAGGACTTCAAGGCATTGTTGGTCACCAAAGAGGCATGCACACTTGCCTGGAAGAAGCCACTTAGTGATGGTGGAAGCCGCATTATGGCGTATGTGCTGGAAGTGAAGAATGGTGACGATAGATGGAAGGTGCTGATGAGATCTAAGAACATGCAATATAGTGCTAAAGATCTCATAGAAGGAAGAGAGTACTTGTACAGAGTGAGAGCAGTGAATGATGCTGGAGACGGTCCAGTGAAGGAACTTAATGTGTTGGCTAAGGACATTGTTGGTGAGTTTCATCTGTATGTTTACACACACACACACACACACACACACACACACACACACAAACCAGTGTAATTGTTATCTAGAGATGGCAAATTCATAAATTTAAATATCAGGAAGTGATTCCCATTATTTTTTATGAAGAAAGTTATGATTCATTCCAGGTTTATCCGAGAAACCTCCACTAATTTCCCAAAAATATCCCTAAATCTCTGAAGCACCTATTTCAGTGTGATAAAAAACACTTTAAACATAAACTACCTCCTTACCAAACAGTTGAGCTCATGATGCATTTGTGTGTTTATATGCAGTTACTTTAGTTAGTATTATATATTACTATTGCTACTTATAATAAGGAATGAAATGTAACAAGCGTTCAATAAGATTAACATTTACATTAAATTTATGTATAAGATACTGAAACAATATAAAACAGAAAAAACAATAAAATGTACTGACTGTAATGGCTGTTACTGTAATGAACTGATACTGGGGGACTTACCAACTGAACAGAAGTGAATTGCATCACAAAAGCACAAAATGTGTCTGAAACCAGGCCACGGGAGGCAAAGACTGAGAATGCAGATGCTGGGCGAAGTGCTGCCACCAACTGTCACACTTGTACTCATATGAAATTAGAATATTTCTCTGTGGTGCTTCAGTTTTGCTTGTTATTCCTTTGCAACTTGGATACCAATCTGGGTATTAATATATATTGCTTGTTATACTGGGAATTCGAAAAACTAGGCGCTTGAATACCGGGGTATAACTGTGTGTTCATAGTTATACATGGAAAAATGACTGTTACCTTTTTAAAAAATGACATTTCCCTTTTTTTCTACAGTCCTACCTGCATGCGACTTGAGAGAATTAACAAATTTAAACTACATTGCAAAGGAGGGAAGCACAGTGCGTCTGAAGATCCCCGTTTCTGGCAAGCCTGCCCCTTCTGTAACATGGAAGAAAGGGGAGGATGTTACTCTGACCGACATTGGCCGGGTGAGCGTCGAGTCCACGGCGGTCCACACAACTCTGCTGATCCGTGACTGTCAACGAACTGATGCCGGAAAATACACCATTACTTTAAGAAACAGTGCAGGCACAAAGGAAGCAAACGTCTTTGTCAGGGTTGTTGGAAAGCCAGGAGTACCCACTGGACCAATGAAATTCAAAGAGGTCACTGCAGATGGAGTCACCTTAAAGTGGGGTCTCCCGAAGGAAGACGGCGGCTCAGAAATAACCAACTATGTTGTTGAAAAGAGGGATTCTGTAACCAACATGTGGGTTACAGTTTCTTCAGCTGTGGAGACAAACTCTTTTAGAGTGACAGGTCTTCATGAAGGGACTGAGTACATATTCAGAGTTAAAGCCGAAAATAAGTATGGAGCTGGAGAAGGCCTTAAATCTGATGGCATAGTGGCTAAGCATCCTTTCAGTAAGTGATATCAGTTATAAATGTATGCCATATATTACTATTGAAAACTCGGTTGTGGTAAACATTCCATTACCCCTTCTTTGTCAGATGTTCCGGATGCACCGCCCCCACCACAGGTAATGTCTATGTGGCACGATTCAGCAGTGCTGGCCTGGTCCGACCCAAGAAAGACTGGAGGCTCTCCAATCACCGGTGACTAACATCTCAGCGTTTCTCACTGTGTTCAGTATAAAGTTTCAAAATTCGTCAGACAGTACAGTCTTAACGGTCACGTCTATGCTTTCAGGGTATCACGTCGAATTCAAGGAAAGGAACAGTTTGCTTTGGAAGAGAGCAAACAAAACCCCACTGAAATTGAAAGATTACAGAGCAACTGGTTTAACTGAAGGCCTTGAGTATGAGTTCAGAGTAATGGCTATAAATCTGGCTGGTGTTGGAAGACCAAGTCTACCATCAGATCCTTTGGTTGCCTTGGATCCAATTGGTAAGGGATAAAACAAATAAAAGCATTGTAATGCCCTTTACCGTATAATTTATTTGCAGTGTATAATATTTATTTTGTTTCAGACAACCCGGGTAAACCTGATGTGATTAGTATTACTAGAAGCACCGTAACCCTTCAATGGACTGAGCCTAAGTACGACGGTGGACACAAACTTACTGGCTACATTGTAGAGAAACGTGACTTGCCAGCAAAAATCTGGACAAGGGCTAACAAAGTGAATGTTGTAGACTGTGCGTTCACGGTGACGGACCTACAAGAGGGCTGCAAGTATGAATTTAGAATAAGGGCAAAGAATTCAGCGGGTGCGATTAGTCCTCCATCAGAGCCAACAGACACACTTATATGCAAGGATGAGTATGGTGAGCTATCTGGCTTTTGACATTAATGTTGACATTAAAATATTTTTCAGTTGCGATCTAAAACAAAAGTTTTATATGAAGGTGTATGTATATACTGTATCATTTTCTTTCTATGTTATCCTAACAGAGGCACCTGCCATCATTATTGATCCCACTGTGAAAGAAGGTCTTAAGGTTCGGGCTGGTGACACTATTGTCATCAGCGCTACGAGCATAACTGGGAAACCAGCACCAACATCTGGGTGGTCCAAAGCTGGAAAAGATTTCAAGCCATCAGATATTTGCCAAATTGAAACCACTGCAACATCCTCTACGTTGTCTATCAAATATGCCAGCAAGAAGGATTCTGGAGAATACACAATTTCTGCCAGTAATCCATTTGGTGTCAAAGAAGAAAATGTTAAAGTGGAAGTCCTAGATGTTCCTGGGCCCCCAGGCCCTCTTGAAGCCAGCAGTGTGTCTGCTGAAAAAGTCACACTAACATGGACACCACCACATCAAGATGGTGGCTCTCCAATTAAATCCTACACTCTAGAGAAGAGGGAAACCAGTCGCCTTCTATGGACTATACTTGCTGACAATTTAGTGGACTGCCATTTTGTTGCTAGAAAGCTTATCCAAGGCAATGAATACATATTCCGTGTTTCAGCTGTAAACCAATATGGTGCAGGTGAAGCAACACATTCAGAGCCTGTGAAAATGGTGGATCACTTCGGTATGTTGGTTTACATTGTAATATCCTTATGCACTTTTTTCATTCATTCGTTCGTTCATTCATCCATTCGTTCATTCATTCATTCATTTTCAATTTAATTTTAGGTCCACCTGGTCCACCATCAAAACCAGAAACGGAGAATGTGAGTCAAGACTCTGTGACCATTTCATGGAAAAGACCAGCTGATGATGGGGGAAGTGACATCTTAGGCTACATTGTTGAAAGAAAAGAACGAAAAGGGACAAGATGGATTAGAGCAACAAAGAAGCTGATTTCAGAACTGAACTATACTGTGACAGGACTCCTCGAGGGAGTTGAATATGAATTCCGTGTGACTGCAGAGAACCAAGCTGGGTTAGGAGAACCCAGTGAACCATCACACCCTGTAAAGACCAAAGGGGCAACATGTGAGTAAACATTACTGTTAATCACTCTTTATTTTAGTGGTTTTAGTACCATTATTGTTTCAACCGTAACCATTCCAACCTTATTTCAACCGTAAACACCCTATTTTTCAGATGTACCTGGGCCACCAGTCAACCCAAGAATAACAGATACAACTAAATCCACTGCTACATTCAACTGGGGCAAACCCCATTATGACGGTGGACTTGACATTACTGGATACATAGTTGAGCATAAAAAGGAAGGGGATGAAGAGTGGGTTAAAGACACAACAGCCACAGGCCTTAGAATTACTGAATTTGTCATTCCAAACCTGCAGCTAGGAGGAAAATATAATTTCAGAGTGAGCGCAGTGAATGCAGAAGGAGTTGGTGAACCGGCCCAGGTTGAAGAACTTATTGAAGTTGTTGATCGCACAGAAGTGCCAGACTTTGAACTTGATGCTGACTTGAGAAGAACTCTTGTTGTCAGGGCTGGCACCTCCATACGCATTTTTGTGCCGATTAAAGGTCGTCCAACTCCCACAGTCACATGGATGAAAGAGGACATACCGCTTGTAGGCCGAGCACACATTGATACCACAGAGTCATACACACTTCTTGTTATCCCAGACTGCACCAAACATGATGCTGGACAATACATCTTTACAATAGAAAACAGTGCTGGTAAAAAAACTGCCCACATCAATGTCAAGGTTTTGGACACACCTGGGCCCCCCATAAACCTGAAGACGTTAGATATCAACAAGGAAAGTATTACTCTACAGTGGGAAATGCCTATAATAGATGGGGGATCAAAGATCATAAACTACATAATTGAGAAGCGGGAGGCAACAAGAAAAGCGTACACTACGGTGATTATGAAATGCCTAAAATGTTCTGTCAGAGTTCCAAATTTAGCAGAGGGCTCAGAATATTATTTCAGAGTGAGAGCAGAAAATGAATTTGGCATCGGTGAGCCTGTTGAAACATCTGATCCAATAAGAGCTTCACAGGCACCAACTCCTCCGGAAAAAGTCAACGTACTGGATATCACAAAGAATTCAGCAAATCTGGTATGGACAAAACCAAAGCATGATGGTGGCAACAGAATTACTGGGTATGTCATTGAAGCTCAGAAGAAAGGTTCAGATCAATGGGCTCATGTGACTGCTGTGAACACTCTTGGCTGCGTAGTCAAAAATCTAAATGAAAATGAGGAATACACGTTCAGGGTCATGGCTGTGAATAATTCTGGAAGAAGTGATCCCCGTGAGAGCAGAGCTGTTGTTATCAGGGAACAAACAACAGAACCTGGATTTGATCTGTGTGGTCTTTGTCAGAAGTTAGTCATTGCGAAGGCAGGAGATGACATAAAAGTTGAGATTCCTGTTTGGGGTCGTCCAAAACCAACTGTTTCCTGGAAGAAGGATGATCAAAATCTTAAACTGTCTCAGAGACTAAATGTTGAAAATACACCAACTTCGACTATCCTTAATATTACTGAATGTTCACGGAATGACAGTGGACGGTACTCCATCACAGCAAAGAACATACTTGGGACAGTGACAGAAACATTTAGTATTAAAGTACATGATATTCCTGGTCCGCCAAAGGGGCCACTTAAATTAGACAAAATTACTCCTACCTACATTACACTGTCATGGGATTCGCCTGAGAATGATGGAGGAGTACCAATCAGCAATTACATTGTTGAATTACGTCAGACTACAAGCACAACTTGGGTAGAGCTCTCATCAGCAATAATCCGCACAACATTTAAAGCAGAAAACCTTACAACTGGGCTTGAGTATCAGTTCCGCGTTAAAGCCAAAAATCGATATGGTGTTGGGCCTCCTATAACCTCTGAAACTGTTGTTGCTGCCCATCCATTCAAGATTCCTGGGCCACCAGGAACACCACATGTAGTGGCTTTCACTAGAGAAACCATGACTATTGGGTGGAATGAACCTGTTTTAGATGGAGGAAGCGAAGTTATTGGGTACCATGTTGAAAGGAAAGAGAGGAGTAGTATAACATGGCAAAGGATCAGCAAAGCCCTAGTGGTTGGAAATATTTTCAAATCTACAGGACTCGAAGATGGAATTGCTTATGAATTCCGTGTTTTTGCTGAAAATATTGCAGGAGTGGGGAAGCCCAGCAAGCCATCAGAGCCTATGCTTGCCCTTGACCCTGTGGACCCCCCTGGAAAACCTGTAGCAGTTGAAATTAGCAAATCCTCAGTAACTATCCAATGGACAAAGCCTGAATATGATGGTGGATTTAAGATTACAGGGTACACTGTGGAAAGGAAAGATTTGCCAAATGGACGTTGGGTCAAGGCTAATTTTAGCAACATTGTTGAGACCTCTTTCACCATAAGTGGGCTCACAGAGAATGCTTCCTATGAATTCCGTGTTTCGGCAAGAAATTCAGCTGGTGCTGTGAGTAATCCGTCTGAAGCATCAGACCCCATCACCTGCAAAGATGACATTGAGGAGCCAAGAGTAATGGTTGATGCCAAGTTCAAAGATGTCATACTTGTAAGAGCAGGAGATCTCTTCAAACTCGAGGCTGACTTTACAGGTCAACCACTACCATCAATAGTTTGGAAAAAAGATGAAATTGAAGTTGAAAACACACTGAAACTAGAAATCAAAACAAATGATTTCTCTACAACTCTGATTAACAAAGACTCCTTAAGAAGAGATGGAGGCGTGTTCACATTAACCGCTTCCAATGTAGGTGGTTTTTCTAAGCATATATTTAATGTCAAAGTTCTCGACAGGCCAGGTCCACCTCAGGGTCCACTTACCATTACAGGTATCACTGCTGAAAGTTGTGTTCTTACATGGTTGCCACCAGCAGATGATGGCGGAGCCAAGATCGATCATTACATAATAGAAAAGCGTGAAACAAGTAGACTTGCTTGGACACATGTTGCATCAGAATTACAGGTCAACCATTTCAAAGTGACAAAGCTGCTAAAAGGAAATGAATATATTTTCAGAGTTATGGCTGTTAATAAGTATGGACTCGGTGAGGCTCTTGAATCTGATCCAGTTATAGCAGTCAATCCATATGTGCCTTCTGATCCTCCGGAAATGCCCAAAGTAACAACCATCACCAAGGACTCAATGATTGTTTGTTGGGAACACCCCAAGAACAATGGTGGAAGTAAAATTGTCAATTATATTGTTGAGAGAAGAGATAAGACAGGTGTCCGATGGATTAGATGCAATTTGAAGACTGTAACTGATGTGATGTACAAAGTAACAGGACTAACAGAAGGACATGAATATGAATTCAGAATTATTGCTGAAAATGCTGCTGGTTTAAGTGCACCAAGTGTTCCAAGTCCATTCTACAAAGCCAGTGACGCCATTTTCAAGCCAGGACCTCCTGGAAATCCAAGGATTCTGGATACAACAAAATCATCAATCACAATTGCATGGAACAAACCAGTGTATGACGGCGGTTCTGATATCACAGGATATATTGTTGAAACCAGCATTCCTGGCGAGGAAGAATGGACAGTTGTAACTCCAAAAGATGGTCTGATAGCAACCTCATTCACCATTATCAACCTGAAAGAAAATCAAGAATATAAAATCAACATTTCAGCTGTAAACTGTGAAGGGGTAGGAGATGCTGCATCTGTTCCTGGATCACCAAAGGCTGAGGAAAGACTTATTACACCAGAAATTGATCTGGATGCAGAACTTCGCAAGGTCATTAACATCAGAGCATGTAACACACTGAGACTTTTTGTACCTATAAAAGGAAGACCAACTCCAACAGTTAAGTGGTCAAGAGAAAATGATGAGCCACTCACAAGAGCAATTATTGACAGTACATCATCGTTCACATCACTTGTGATTGAAAATGTCAATCGATTTGACAGTGGAAAATACATCCTGACACTGGAGAATGCAGCAGGAAGTCAAACTGCTTTTGTGAATGTTAGAGTGCTGGATTCGCCTAGTGCACCACAAAACCTGAAAATCACGGCAGTTACCAAAGAATCGGTCTCCCTCAGTTGGGATCCCCCTCTTATTGATGGTGGTACAAAGATTAAAAATTACATCATAGAAAAACGGGAAGCAACACGAAAAGCATATGCAACTGATAATGCTAACTGCCTGAAAACAAGCTGGACTGTAGATCAGCTGCAGGAAGGCTGTAACTATTACTTCAGAGTTTTAGCAGAAAATGAATATGGTATCGGCCTTCCCATTGAAACTGTTGAGTCAGTGAAAGTGTCTGAAAAGCCCCTTCCTCCAGGCAAAGTCATTCTCCGAGATGTGACAAAGAACAGCGTAACGCTAGCATGGGAAAAACCAGAACATGATGGAGGAAGCAGAATTGCATGCTACATTGTTGAGATGCAGAGCAAAGGTAGTGACACCTGGACACAGTCCACGACTGTGAAGTCTACTGAAGCGATTATTACTGGACTTGTGCAGGGTCAAGAATATATGTTCCGTGTTTCAGCAAGGAATGAGAAGGGAACAAGCGAGCCTCGTCAGATTGGTGTACCAGTGATTGTTAGAGACCTGTTAGTTACTCCAGCAGTAAAATTGCTGTTCTCCACATTCAGTGTTCTGGCAGGAGAAGACTTGACAGTAGACATACCCTATGTCGCTCGTCCCAAAGTAACTGCATCCTGGCAAAAAGATGGTGCTCCACTCAAGCGCACCACCAGAGTTAATTTTGAAATGACAGAAAGCCAATTGTGTCTGATTATTAAGGAAGCTTGTAGAGATGACGCAGGCCAGTATTCCATCAAGCTGTCAAATACTGCTGGCGAAACAGTATCAGGCATTGGAATTGTTGTTCTTGACAAACCTGGTCCACCAAGTGGCCCAGTAAAGCTGGAAGAAGTCACATCTGAGAGCATCACCTTCTCCTGGAAACCTCCAGAATATGATGGCGGTTGCACAATCAAGAATTACTTAGTGGAAAAAAGAGAAACTTCTGGTACCAATTGGGAGAGTGTGACTGCAAATCTAGCAAGAACAACCATCAAAGCAGGAAGGCTAAAGACTGGCACTGAATACCAGTTCAGAATTACTGCTGAGAACAGATATGGAAAGAGCCCTGCTCTTCTATCACCATGTGTAGTTGCTCAGTATCCCTTCAAACTTCCAGGCCCACCAGGAACACCATTTGTGCATGCCTCCTCAAAGGACAGTATGACTGTGGTTTGGAATGAACCTGTATTTGATGGTGGAAGCTCTATTCTGGGATATCATCTTGAACGTAAAGAAAGAAAAAGTGTTCTTTGGGTGAAGCTAAATAAGACAATTATTCAGGACACAACTTTCAAGACAACTGGACTGGATGAGGGAATGGAATATGAGTTCCGAGTGTATGCAGAAAATATTATGGGTATAGGGAAAGCCAGCAAAGTGTCAGAATGTTATGTTGCTAGAGATCCTTGTGATCCTCCTGGTACCCCTGAAGCTATTTCTATCACAAAAAATTCAATTACATTAAAGTGGACAAAGCCAGAGTATGATGGTGGCAGCAAAGTCACTGGCTACATTGTTGAAAAGAAGGATTTGCCAGATGGACGTTGGATGAAGGCTAACTTCACTAATGTTATTGAGACTGAATACACAGCAACAGGCTTAACGGAGGACCAAAAATATGAGTTCCGTGTCATTGCACGAAATGCAGCAGGTCTTTTCAGCAATCCATCTTACAGCACTGGTTCTATTACCACTAAGGATGAAATTGATCCACCTCGAATTAGCATAGATCCACAGTTTACTCAAACCTTAGTTATCAGTGCTGGAGACAACTTCAAGATTGATGCCGATGTTCACGGAAAACCATTACCAGCAATTTATTGGATGAAGGCAGAACAAGAGCTTGGCAACACCATACGTCGTGAAATAAAAAACACAGCACGTACTGCATGTTTGAGTGTTAAAGAAGCTAAACGCACTGATGGAGGTGAATACATTCTACTTCTGAAAAACATAGGAGGAGAAAAATCAGTCCGGGTGAATGTCACAGTCTTAGATAAACCTGGTCCACCAACAGGGCCCATTTCTATCAGTGGTGTGTCAACTGACCAGTGCACAATTGCCTGGAAACCACCGCAGGAGGATGGAGGCAGCAAAATATCTCACTACATTGTTGAAAGGAGAGAAACAAGCAGATTAATTTGGACTCTTGTAGAACCAAAAGTAAAGAGCCTTAATTTGAAGATTACAAAACTTTTGGAAGGAAATGAATACTGTTTCCGCGTAATGGCTGTGAATGAGTATGGAGTAGGTGAGCCTCTTCAGTCTGAGGGTGTAATTATTAAATGTCCATTTGTGCCTCCAGATGCACCTAAAGGTGTTGAAGTTTCCAATGTCACCAAGGACTCGATGGTTGTCACCTGGGAAGCACCCACTAACAGTGGTGGCAGTCCAATCACTGGGTATATTATTGAAAAGCATGATAAAGAAGGTGTAAGATGGACTAAATGTAACAGGGACATAGTGACTGAGCTGCAATTTAAGGTCACTGGACTTCTTGAAGGTCACTGCTATGAATTCAGAGTTACAGCTGAGAATGTTGCTGGAACTGGAGAAGCGAGCACTCCATCAGTTTACTACAGAGCTCTGGATCCTACTTTCAAACCAGGACCTCCAAATAACCCCAAAGTCATTGATGTTACAAGTACTTCTGTACAGCTTGCATGGGGAAAACCTTTATACGATGGTGGTTGTGAGATTCAGGGATATATAGTTGAAGCGTGTGAAGCAACATCTGAAGAGTGGAAAATGTGTACTCCACCAGCAGGCACTAAGCATACAAGGTACGAAGTTGAAAAACTACAAGAAAAGCAAGAATATAAATTCAGGGTATGTGCCATTAGCAAGGCTGGTGTTGGTGATCATGCAGATATCCCAGGAACAACTCTTGTTGAAGAAAAACCAGAAGAGCCAGACCTTGATCTTGCTGCTGAATATTTGAAGGTGATTAATGTGAAAGCTGGAAGCACCCTTCGATTATTCATTCCAATCAAGGGAAGACCAGCCCCAAAAGTGAAATGGGAAAAGGCAGATGGTGAAATAAAGGAAAGGGTTCAGACTGAGGTTACAAGCAGTCACACCTGCCTGGTGATTGATAATGTCAACAGATTTGACAGTGGAAAATATACTGTCACTGCAGAAAATAAAAGTGGTTCCAAGTCTGCAGTCCTCAGTGTGAGGGTACTTGACACACCAAGTGCTCCAATTAACCTCAAAGTAAAGGAAATCACAAAAGAGTCTGTAACACTGACCTGGGAACCACCTATAATGGACGGTGGAGCTAAAATTAAAAATTACATAATTGCGAAGCGTGAAAGTACAAGAAAGACTTACTCAGCTGTAACCACCAATTGTCACAAAACAATGTGGAAGATTGAACCACTTCAGGAAGGCTGCAATTATTACTTCAGAGTCATGGCTGAAAATGAACATGGAATTGGCCTCCCTGCGGAAACTGTCGATCCCTTGAAAGCATCTGAAGTTCCACAATCTCCTACCAAATTGAGTGTAGTTGACGTAACACGCAAAAGTGTTTCCCTTGCCTGGGAGAAGCCAGAGCATGATGGCGGAAGCAGAATCCTTCAATATCTGGTGGAGATGCAAACAAAAGGCAGTGACAAATGGACTAACTGTGCTAATGTCCAAACACTGGAGACTGTTGTTAGCAACTTAGTGCAGGGTGAAGAATATATATTCAGAGTTATAGCAGTTAATGAAAAAGGAAGGAGTGACCCAAAAACTCTTGCTGTTCCAGTACAGGCTAAAGACCTTGTCATAGATCCAGATGTCCGACCTGTATTTAGTAGTTACACCGTTCAAGTGGAGAAGGATCTCAAAGTAGAAATACCAATTGCTGGACGCCCAACACCAAATGTTACTTGGACTAAAGATGGGTCACCTCTTAAACAGACTACAAGGGTTAATGTGGTTAACACTGAAAACCATACCACCATAAACATAAAAGAAGCAACCAGAGATGATGCTGGGATCTATAACATTGTTGTATCTAATGTTGTGGGACAAAAGGAAGCCACTATTGAAATAATCACACTGGACAAACCTGGCCCACCAAGTGGACCAGTAAGATTCAATGAGGTCAGTTCAGAAAGTGTCACAATTTCCTGGGATCCACCAAAATTCACTGGTGGTTGTCAGATTTCACACTATATTGTGCAAAAGAGAGATACTACCACAACGACTTGGGAGAATGTTTCAACCTCTGTAGTAAGAACTACACTGAAAATACCAAGATTGAAAGCTGGAGCAGAATACCAGTTCAGAGTAAATGCTGTGAACAAATATGGCAAAAGTCATGCTTTAGACTCTCCATGTGTGGTTGCCCAGTACCCATACAAAGAGCCAGGTCCACCCGGAACTCCATTTGTGTCCTCACTGTCAAGGAATCACATGGTGGTGGAGTGGCATGAACCGATTACAGATGGAGGCAGCAGTATAATTGGATACCACCTTGAACGGAAAGAGAGGAACAGCATCCTCTGGACAAAGATCAATAAGTCCCTAATTAAAGATACAGTCTTTAAAACTAGTCCGTTGGAAGAAGGTATTGAATATGAGTTCAGAGTCTATGCTGAGAATATTGTCGGCATAGGTAGATGCAGCAAAATCTCAGAGGGCTATGTGGCACGTGACCCCTGTGATCCACCTGGGACCCCAGAAGCTATTTCCATAAGCAAAGATTCAATCACCCTCCAGTGGACAAAGCCTGAATATGATGGAGGCAGTATGATTACTGGATACATTGTTGAAAAACGAGATCTTCCAGAGGGTCGCTGGGCGAAGGCTAATTTCACAAATATTATTGAAACCCAGTTTAAAGTCACTGGCTTAACTGAGGACTGTAAATATGACTTCCGGGTCATTGCAAAGAATGCTGCTGGAACAATCAGCAAGCCATCTTACAACACTGGGCCTATCATTGCAAAAGATGAAGTTGAGCCACCAAGATTTTCAATTGATCCAGAGTTCCATCAGATTATTGTTGTAAATGCAGGCGATACCTTTAAACTTGATGCTGACGTCTATGGAAAACCAACACCTACGATCCAGTGGTTCAAGGGTGAAAAGGAAATTGAAAATACATTGAGATGTGAGATAAAGAACACTGATTCCAAAGCAATGGTTGTTATTAAGGATGCAGTTTTAACTGATGGTGGTCAGTACATACTCCAGCTTACCAACTTAGCTGGTACTAAGACCGTCCCATTCAATGTGAAAGTGCTGGACAAACCAGGACCATGTGAGGGACCGCTGAGTATCATTGGTGTAACTTCTGATAAATGTACGCTGTCGTGGCACCCTCCAAAACATGATGGTGGCAGCGCTGTTACTCATTACATCATCGAGAGGAGGGAAACAGGCCGTCTTGCATGGACTATAGTTAACAATAACTGTACAGTTAACATGCTTAAAGTGACTAAGCTCCTTGAAGGAAATGAATATGTATTCCGCATCATGGCTGTCAACAAATATGGAATAAGTGAACCACTGGAATCATCACCAGTAATGATGAGAAATCCATTTGTTCCACCTGGATCACCTCAAATTCTAGAAGTTACTAACATTACAAGAGATTCTATGACTGTGTGCTGGGCTGCACCAGAATCGAATGGTGGAAGTGAAATTATTACCTATATTATTGAGAAGAAGGATAGGACTGGAATCAGATGGACAAAATGCAACAGACAAAAAGTCTCTGATGTGTGTTTCAGGGTGACCGGTTTGTCAGAGGACCATGAATACGAGTTTAGAGTTTCTGCTGAGAATGCCGCTGGAATTGGTGAACCTAGTCTACCAACTTCATATTACAAAGCCTGCAATCCAAAGTTTAAACCTGGGCCACCCATTAATGTGCATGTGGTTGACACCACAAAGAGTTCCATTTCTATTGCATGGGGGAAACCCCTTAATGATGGGGGTAGCGAAATTCAGGGATATATTGTGGAGATATGCAAAGCTGAAGATGAGGAATGGACTATGTGCACACCACCGACTGGCCTTCGAATGAATAAGTTTGAAATTGGTAAACTTACAGAGAATCAAGAATATAATATTCAGGTGTGTGCACTTAACAAGATGGGTGTTGGTGAACCAGCCGCCATTCCTGGAACTGCAAAGCCTGAAGACAAAATGGAAGCACCTGAATTAAGGCTTGACTCAGAACTGAGGAAAGGAATTGTGGTCCGTGCTGGAGGGTCAGTGAGAATCAACATAGCATTAAAAGGACGTCCATCTCCAGAGATCAGCTGGTCCAAAGATGACGGGGCTTTGTCTGATAAAGTGATAATTGAGAAAGGTCTAAATTATACCCAACTTTCAATTGACAACTGTGACCGAAATGACACAGGAAAATATATTGTTAAACTGGAAAATAGCAGTGGCTCGGTGTCAGAATTTGTGTCTCTCAAAGTTCTTGATACACCAGGAGCACCTCTGAATCTTGATGTGAAAGATATCAAGAAGGACTCTGCCATTCTTACTTGGGAACCACCACTGACAGACGGTGGGGGAAAGATCAAGAATTATGTTATTGATAAACGAGAATCAACAAGAAAAACATTTAGCAATGTTGCTGCAAAGTGTACCAAAACAAGCTATAAGGTAGAAAACCTTGTTGAAGGTGCTATGTATTATTTCAGAGTTATGGCTGAGAATGAATATGGAGTTGGCCTACCTGCTGAACTCAAGAATGCAGTAAAGGCTTCTGAAGTACCTCTGCCAGTAGGAAAGGTCACCTTGACTGATGTGACTAAATCTAGCATTTCTATATCTTGGGATAAGCCAGAGCATGATGGTGGCAGCAGGATTACTGGTTATTTAATTGAAATGCAACCAAAGGGATCAAATAAATGGGCTGTAGCAACATCAACTAAGGCATGTGAAGGAACAGTTTCAGGACTATCTGCTGGCCATGAATATAATTTCCGAGTGATAGCCTGCAATGACAAAGGAAAAAGTGAGCCAACTCCACTGGCTGCACCTGTTATTGCAAATGATTTGAATATTGAACCTAGTTTTAAGTTACTGTTTAACAGCTACAATGTTAAAGCAGGTGAAGACCTTACAATAGAAATACCGGTGATGGGACGTCCTAAATCTAAAATTGATTGGAAGAAGGATGGAGAGCCACTAAAACAAACCACAAGAGTGACATATGTGACAACACCTACCTCAGCAACTCTTATAATCAAGGAAGCCAACAAAGATGACTTTGGTAAATACACAGTGACAGCAACAAACAGTGCAGGTAAAGTAACTGAGGAAATTAGAATCATAGTCCTTGACAAGCCTGGCCCACCAACAGGGCCCATTAAAATGAATGAAGTAACTAATAACTCTGTTACCATCTCATGGGAGCCACCTGAGTACACAGGGGGTTGTCAAATCAAAAATTATACTGTTGAGAAACGAGACACAACTACTACAACATGGCAAGTTGTCTCTGCACTGATCGCAAGGAATACTTTGAAGATTTGCAAGCTGAAAACAGGCTCAGAATTTCAGTTCAGGGTAAGCGCTGAGAATAGATATGGAAAAGGACCCCCGCTGGACTCGTCAGTTGTTGTTGTACAGTATCCTTACAAACTGCCAGGACCCCCTGGCACACCATTTGTCAAATCTTTCACAAGGGATCACATGATTGTTGAATGGACTGAGCCAGTTAATGATGGTGGCAGTGCAGTTATTGGTTACCACCTTGAAAGCAAGGAAAGAACCAGTGTTCTTTGGGTTAAACTGAATAAGATTCTTATTACTGATACCTCATTCAAGGTGAGCAACCTTGAAGAAGGAAATGGATATGAATATAGAGTGTTTGCAGAAAACATTATTGGTATTGGTCGATCTAGCAAGGTCTCAGAGTGTTACATTGCTCGTGATCCATGTGACCCACCTGGTACACCTGAACCAATTTCTATTGCCAAAAACCATGTTACACTTCAGTGGACAAAACCAGAATATGATGGCGGTAACAAGATCACTGGATATGTCGTAGAGAAGAGGGATCTGCCTGATGGTCGCTGGACAAAAGCCAGTTTCACAAATGTTATTGAGACTGAATTTACCATCTCAGGATTAACTCAAGACCAAAAGTATGAATTTAGAGTAATTGCAAGAAATGCAGCTGGCATTTACAGTGGACCCTCTGATAGTACTGGGTCAATTACTGCCACAGATGAAGTTGAACCACCACGAGTTTCTATGGATCCCAAGTACAAGGATGTTGTTGTCATTAATGCTGGAGAAACTCTAGCTCTTGAAGTTGACATTCATGGAAAACCAAAGCCAGATGTCAAATGGGTGAAAGATGGAAAAGAAATTGATAAAACTACTGCAAAAATGGAAGTGAAAACCACTGTAAAGGGCACAGTGCTTATTGTAAAGGATTGCAGTAAAGATGACAGTGGGAATTATGACCTTACGCTCAGTAATGTTGGTGGAACAAAAACAATACCTATCAAAGTCAAAGTTCTTGATAGGCCTGGACCTCCAGTAGGTCCTCTCAACATATCGGGGGTCACTGCAAACTCATGCAACCTCTCCTGGAGTGAGCCATCCCAAGATGGAGGTGCTAAGGTTTCTCACTACATTATTGAAAAAAGAGAAACAAGCAGGTTATCATGGACTTTAGCTGAACCTAAAGTTCAAGCCCTTGGTCACAAAGTAAACAAGCTCCTCACGGGTGAAGAGTATATCTTTAGAGTTATGGCAGTTAATAAGTATGGCGTGGGTGAGCCTCTTGAATCTGAGCCAGTAACGCCACGCAATCCATTCAAGCCACCTAGTGCACCATCTGCACCAGAAGCAACTTCTATTACTAAAGATTCTATGGTTATTAAGTGGAATCCACCAGAATATACTGGTGGATTAGAAATCCAGTGCTACCACCTTGAGAAACGTGACAAAGATAGTATCAGATGGACAAAATGCAACAGAGAGAAACTGAGGGAGCTGCATTTCAAAGTCACTGGACTTTCAGAAGGGCATTTCTATGAATTCCGAGTCTCTGCTGAAAATGACGTTGGTGTAGGAGAGACAAGTGATCCATCGTTGTTTTACAGAGCGTGTAATGCTACACGTCCACCTGGTCCACCATACCATCCCAAAGTGACAGATCACACAAACACATCAGTCTCCCTAGCTTGGAGCAAACCATTAGATGATGGTGGTGCATATATAAAAGGATACCTTGTGGAAATGAAAGATGCCGCCCAAGAAGAATGGACAATATATACACCTCCTACTGGTATACAAGCTATACGTTATACTGTGGAAAAACTGAAGGAAAATGCTGAATACAACTTCCGCATATGTGCAATTAACTCTGAAGGAATTGGAGAGCCAGCTGACATCCAAGGGTCTGTAGTTGCTGCTGACAAAGTTGAAGCTCCAGAGATGGAGCTAGATGCTGACTTGAGGAAAGTCGTTTCTGTGCGTGCAGGTGGAACGCTTCGGCTTTTTGTCCCAATAAGAGGACGACCTGAACCTAAAGTAAAATGGGAGAAGGAAGACGGAACTCTCACTGAACGTGTACAGATTGAATCAACTGGTTCTTACACCATGCTTGTCATTGACAACGTTAACAGATTTGACAGTGGAAAATACATTTTGACTCTAGAGAACAAGAGTGGAACAAAGTCTGAATTTGTCAATGTGAGAATTCTGGATTCACCGAGTGCGCCTATTAATTTTACTGTGAAAGATGTTAAAAAAGATTCAGTAACACTCTTATGGGAACCTCCTTTAATTGATGGCGGAGCAAAAATAACCAACTACATTGTGGAGAAACGAGAATCTACAAGAAAAGCCTACACCGCAGTGACAAGTAATTGCACACAAACTTCATTTGTCATTATGGAACTACAAGAGGGTGGTATATATTATTTCCGTGTACAGGCTGTCAATGAGCATGGCATTGGCCTTCCAGTAGAAACTAAAGATCCAATTAAAGTTGCTCAACCACCTATGCCACCAGCTAAAGTTTCAGTTGTGGATGTAACAAGAAACAGTACAACACTCTCTTGGGAAAAGCCATTACATGATGGTGGGAGTAAAGTCATATGCTACAATGTGGAAACACAGATTAAAGGCAGTGATAAATGGAATGTGGGTACCACAGTTAAAGCACTGGAAGCAATCGTTACTGGCCTCATGTCAGGTGAAGAATACCATTTCAGGGTCATTGCTGTAAATGAAAAAGGAAAGAGTGAACCAAAAGAACTAGGTGTCCCTGTGATCACAAAGGACATTCAAATTGAGCCTACCATTAACTTGCTTTTCAACACATACAGTGTAAAAGCTGGTAAAGATCTTACCATTGAAGTTCCGTTCAGAGGCAGGCCAAAGCCTGTTGTTTCATGGAAGAAGGATGGTCTTCCTCTCATGCAGACATCATCAGTAACAATTCTAACATCTGAGACATCGTCGAAGATTTCTTTCAAAGAAGCTACTAGAGACCATGTTGGAAAATATGAAATCAGTGTCGCGAACACGGCTGGCACCAAGACTGCAGAAATTGGTGTCGTTGTCCTGGATAAACCTGGTCCACCATCTGCAATTAAAGTAGATGAAGTGAGTTCAGAAAGCATAAAATTATCCTGGAAACCACCAGAGTATGATGGCGGATGTCACATTAACAACTATGTAGTAGAGAAGAGGGATACCAACACGACAGTCTGGGAGATTGTATCTTCCACAATTGCTAGAACTTCAGTTAAAGTCTCTCGCCTGACACATGGTTCTGAATACCAGTTTCGTATTTATGCTGTGAACCGTTATGGAAAGGGCCCATCAATTGATTCTGCGGGTATTACTGCAGAGTATCCATACAAACAACCTGGTCCACCATCGACTCCTCGGGTTGCTCATGCAACAAAGACATTCATGCTAGTGACATGGAATGAACCAGTCAATGATGGTGGTAGTTCAGTTCTTGGATATCACGTGGAGCGTAAGGAACGAAGCAGTGTTCTCTGGACAAAGATAAACAGACGGCTGATCAAAGACACGGAGCTCAAGGTGACTGGCATTGAAGAGGGTCTATTCTATGAGTTCCGTGTTTATGCTGAAAACATTGTAGGAATTGGAAAATGTAGTAAGACCAGTGAACCTGTGGCTGCCAGGGACCCATGTGATCCTCCTGGCAAACCCACAGTCACAAACATTACCAAATCATCGGTCTCCTTGTCTTGGACCAAGCCAGAATATGATGGCGGAGCTAAAGTAACAGGTTATTTTGTTGAACGTAAGGAACTTCCACAGGGTCGCTGGGTTAGGTGTAATTTCACTAATATCCAGGAAACATATTTAGATATTACAGGACTTACAGAAAACCAGCAGTATGATTTCCGCGTCATAGCCAAGAATGCAGCTGGTTTATTCAGCGGCCCATCGGACTGTACTGGCCCTATTACAGTCAAAGATGACGTGGAATTACCACGCATAATGTTGGATGTAAAATTCCGAGATGTTGTTGTAGTGAAAGCTGGAGAGACCCTAAAAGTCAGCGCTGATATTTCTGGTCGTCCTTTGCCAGTTGTATCATGGGCAAAAGATGGTAAAGAAATGGAACCTCGGCCTAGAATTGAGATTTGTTCAACAGATACAAGCACCTCTATAACTGTTAAAGACTGTGTAAGAAAAGACTCAGGACAGTATTTGCTGACTTTACGAAATGTGGCTGGAACAACATCATTGCCCATTACCTGTACAGTTCTTGATAAGCCAGGACCATCAGCTGGACCTTTGGAAGTAACTTCCGTTACATCAACAAGTTGTACATTGAGTTGGGGACCCCCTCAAGAAACTGGTGGTGCAGATGTCACTCACTACATTGTAGAGAAGCGTGAAACAAGCCGCCTTGCCTGGACGGTGGTACATGCAGAGGTGAAAGCAACAACTTATAAAGTTTCTAAACTTCTCAAAGGCAATGAGTACATTTTTAGAGTCTTAGGTGTGAACAAATTTGGAACAGGTGAAGCTTTGGAGAGTGATGCCATCAAAGCGATGGATCCGTTCACTGTGCCTTCTGCACCTATGCATGTAGAGATTGCCAATGTGAGCAGTGAGGCGATGACAGTCTGCTGGGAAAAACCGGATTCTGATGGAGGCAGTGAAATAACTGGCTACATTATTGAAAGACGGGAAAAGTCAAGCATACATTGGGTGCGTATAAACAAAAGCCCTGTTACTGACAACACATTCAAAGCAACACATCTCCGTGCAGAATGTGAGTATGAATATCGTGTTTCTGCTGAAAATGCTGCTGGTTTAAGCCCTCCAAGTTACCCCTGCCCTCTTACCAAAGCACAAGACCCACGATTCCCACCATCACCACCCACTAAACCAAAGGTTGTCGACTCAACCAAAGATTCCATTAGTCTTGTTTGGAACAAGCCACTTTCTGATGGTGGAAGTCCTGTCATTGGCTACAGTGTGGAGTACAAGAAAACTGAAGACACTGATTGGATTGTAGCTGTTCCCATTACACGGAACACTGAGTTCACAGTTGTTGGACTTTCACCTGGAGCAGAATATGTATTTACAGTCAAGTCAATCAACAAAATTGGTGTTAGTGACCCAAGTCCAACCTCTGAGCCTCATGTTGCAAAGGAGAGGGAAGAAGAACCAGCATTTGATGTTGACATTGAAATGCGCAAGACAATGATTGTAAAGAGCGGAAACTCATTTACATTGGCTGTGCCATTCAAGGGAAAACCGGTGCCCAGTGTTGTTTGGGAAAAAGAAGATGTCAATCTAAAAGAGAGAGCAAGTATTGACTCAAGCAATACCCGCACATCACTTACAGTAGAGAATGCAACAAGATATGACACCGGAAAATACAGTGTTACAATAAAGAACGCGCTTGGAGCTGCTGCTTTGACATTGACTGTCAAAGTACTTGATTCTCCAGGGCCTCCTACACAACTAAAGATTACAGATGTGACCAAAGAGTCAGCCACAGTGACATGGAATGCACCAGAAAATGATGGTGGCGATGCTGTCAAGAACTACCATGTAGAGAAACGTGAAGCAAGCAAAAAGGCATGGGTCAATGTGACAAATAACTGCCGCAACCTGAGCTACAAGGTGGAAGACTTGCAAGAGGGAGCTATTTACTACTTCAGAGTCATGGGTGAAAATGAGTTTGGAATCGGTGTGCCTTCTGAGACCAAAGATGGAACTATGATTACAGGTACTTATCAAACACAATGAAGCAATTTTATTTATTTTTAAATATGTGTTTTCAATATTAATTTTAATATTATTTTCCAGAAAAACCAAGTGCTCCAACAAGGATTGCGGTCACTGCAGTAACCAAAGACAGTGTTTCTTTGGCTTGGAGCAGACCAGAGCATGATGGAGGTAGCAGGATTACCAGCTACCTTATTGATGCTCTTGAAAAAGGACAGAAGAAATGGGTCAAATGTGCTGTGGTTAAAGCCAACCAGCATGTTATCCGCGGCCTAAGGGAAAATGCAGAATATTTCTTTAGAGTCCGTGCTGAAAACTATGCTGGCCTAGGTGAACCGAAAGAAATGATTGTACCTGTGATTGTCAAGGATCAGATTGGTAAGATGCTCTATGAAGTTTTTCGTGTGTTAGTTTTCAGTATTTTATCCATTAAAATGCTTGTTTTTGGTAACATTTCTTAATTACGTCTTATTTACAGAATCCCCAGAGTTTGACATGAAGAACTTCCCTCGGAATACTGTTTATGTCAGGGCTGGATCAAACCTCACATTTGAAATCCCTCTAACAGGAAAACCTTTGCCAAAGGTTACACTTACTAAAGAAAACATTGCTGTAAAAGTTACTAAGAGGTTTAAATTTGAAGTTACTCCTGAAGGATTACTGGTAAACCTTGATGAAAGTGTTGCCAGTGATGCCGGTAGGTATGACATCACTGCCTCAAATCCAGGTGGAGTCACCAAGTCATTTGTAAACATTTTAGTGCTGGATCGACCAGGCCCACCAGTTGGTCCTGTCGAAATCAGTGAGGTCACTGAAGACAGTGTGAGTCTCAAATGGCTTCCTCCTGTGTACAATGGCGGCAGTCCAGTTACAAATTACATCATACTGAGACGTGAGACAAGCACTCCTACCTGGACTGAGGTTTCTTCCACAGTTGCAAGAAATGCAGTAAAGGTTACTAAGCTGACCAAAGGGGAAGAATATCAATTCAGAATCAAAGCTGAGAACCGGCTGGGAATCAGCGATCATATTGATTCAGCTTCTGTCACTGTGAAGCTCCCATACAGTAAGCGTCTTGTTTATTTATATATGTAACTTTTAATTACACATATTATGTACATGTCTGCAATTCCTATTGTTGCAATTCCCATCCTATTATCTACACATTTCTGCTTCACAATTTCAGCTATCCCTGGACCTCCATCAACACCCTGGCTCAGCTTTGTCTCGAGGGAGAGTCTTACAGTGTGCTGGCATGAGCCTGTCTTTGATGGTGGGAACCAAGTGTTTGGATATCACTTACAGATGAAAGAAAGAAGTAGTGCCCTGTGGCAGAAGGTCAACAAAACTCCCATAAGTAACACACAGTACCGAGTAACAAACATTTGTCCTGGATACATCTACGAGTTCAGGGTTGCAGCTGAAAATGCTGCTGGCATAGGTAAAATCAGCAAATGTTCAGAAGAGGTACTTGCAATCGATGCCTGCGGTGAGTCCAGTCTCTGAATGATCAACAGTAATAATATTACCGCAATATTTACTTTATTTCCACCTTTTAATACTGTGTAAACTGTCTTTTCAGAGCCTCCAGCTAATGTGCATATCACTGACATCACAAAAAATACAGTCAGCCTTGTATGGCAGAAACCTCCATTTGATGGTGGAAGCAAGATCACTGGTTATGTTGTTGAGAAGAGAGAGTCACCAAAAGGAAGATGGACAAAGGCCAATTTCACCAATGTCATCGATACAAATTTCATCGTATCAGGCTTGACTCAGGATGAGTCCTATGAATTCAGAGTCTTTGCAAGGAATGCGGTTGGCTCTCTCAGCAACCCATCACTTATCGTAGGACCAGTGAAATGTATTGATGTACAGGGTATGTTTCATTTCTTTCCTCGAGTGACAAAAAGTATTCTAACAATGCACAGTTCAGAAATTATTTGTGTGTCATGTCTGTTACAGGTGCTCCTGAAATTGACCTTCCACCAGAGTATCTTGATGTTGTGAAGTTCAAGGCTGGAAAGGTGATTAAGATTCGAGTGGGAATTATTGCTAAACCCCTTCCAACAATTGAATGGAGTAAAGATGGCAAGGAATTGGTGTCCAGTGCTCAGGTATCGATTGAGAGCACGACAGATTCCTCTGGAATTCTCATAAAAGATGCCAGTCGCCAGAATACTGGAACCTATGAGATAAAAATCAAGAACACTTTGGGATCAGCAACTGCCTCCATCAGAGTACAAATTCTAGGTATGTAGTAAGAGATTATGGTTTAATAATCTTATGTATAAAATGCTTAAATGATTTCTCTGAGTGTTATGTTGTTTTGGAAAAAAGGGGCTGATAAATCAATAAATGTAATTGGAACATACCTATATTTGTTAAATTAGGAACTTTCTGTAAAAGTCTTGGATATAATGATAATACATTTAAAAATATTTTAATTTTTTAGAGAATAAATTCACAGACTGGAATCAGCCTCCCCCTTCCTCTTATTGTGCCAATAAGTTTCTATTCTAGTTGTGTGTTTTGCTGCCATCAAGCAGAAATGCAAGGCATTTTTTGATATGCAACACAGAAATTTTAGAAAACCCAGAGAATCTGAAGAAAATTTTAAAATGTAGAAAATTTTTTCTGACCAAAACTAAAAATAAATAAATAAAAGGGGAAATGTTTGGAAAAATTGTATTATTTTCCAGTTAAAATAGCTTTCCTAGTTTTTCCAAAAATTGCAATGTATGCGATAAATAGACAAATAAAAAGTGAGTGCAAAATATAATGTGCTTCCAATTATTTTGTCATCAGATAAACCTGGAGTACCTGCTGGAAATATTGACTTCAAGTCTGTCACAGAAGACAAGATAACCATATCATGGGAACCTCCAACTGATGATGGTGGGGCACCAATCACCCACTATGTTGTGGAAAAGCGTGATACAAGTAGGACTGCGTGGTCTATCGTGTCTGAAGAGATGCAGCAACGCACTGTATCTGTTGAGAAGTTGATCAGGGGCAGCGAATATGTCTTCCGTGTTATGGCTGTAAACAAGTTTGGAGTTGGAGAAGCTTTGGAGTCAGAACCTGTTGTTGCCAAAAATGCATTTGGTGAGAAGAATGTAATAAATTAGCCACAAAATCATTACAGCCACCACCGTCATGTATAGACCGATTTAACACTTTTCAAAATTCTATTTCAGTTACCCCTGGACAACCTACCACACCAGAGGTGACTGCCATTACAAGGTCCACAATGATAGTGGTATGGGACAAACCTAGAGTGGATGGAGGAAGCCCCATCCTTGGATACTGCCTGGAAAAACGGAATAAGAAAAACTTGCGCTGGCAGAAAGTCTTCAGAGAACTTGTTCAGGAAACAACACAAAAAGTCCTCAACCTAACAGAGGGTAATGAGTATCAGTACCGTGTCTATGCAATTAATAAGGCTGGAGAAGGTCCCTTCTCAGATGACTCTGACTTTCACAAAGCTGCTGATCCAATTGGTAAGAATAGGACTTTATTCTGCTCATTGAAGTTTAAAAATGGCAATACTTCAAAACGTAACTTTTATAATACATCTCTGCTGTAGATCCACCTGATGGACCAACCAAACTTAAAGTAGTTGACACGACCAAAACATCCATCACTCTTGGGTGGACAAAGCCAGTGTATAACGGAGGAAGTGAGATCACAAGCTATGTTGTTGAAAAGAGGATGGCCCAAGAAGCTGACTGGGTTGTTGTTAGCGCCAAGGGTGAAGTAAGAACCACAGAATATGTTGTTTCTCAACTTAAACCAGATGTCGACTACTTCTTCCGTGTATCAGCTGTTAATTGTGCTGGATGTGGACAGCCAATAGAGATGACTGAGCCAGTTCAAGCTAAGGACATTCTTGGTAAGTATGCAACATTTTACAAAGCAGTCACAGTTTAGAGACTAAGCAAGTAATTTTCTTTAAATGAATATGAAACAAATATATACATTTTTTTTCTGCATTTGTTCACTTTTCGTTTTAACAGAGGAAGCTCAGATAGACCTTGATGTTCCTATGAGAACACAATACACAGTAAAGGCTGGAACGAATGTAGAGATAACAGTTCCGATGAAGGGCCGACCTGCACCAAGTGCCATGTGGAAAAAGGAAGAAGAAAACATAAGCAATAATCCAAAATATGACATCCACACCACAGATTCTTCAAGTGTTCTTGTCATTCCACAAGTTACTCGTAATGACACGGGCAAATACACGGTTCAGATTGAGAATGGCGTAGGAGAACCAAAGATAATTACGGTGACAGTTAAAGTTCTTGACACGCCATCTGCCTGCCGGAAACTATTGCTGAAGGATGTCACTCGTGGAAAAGTAACATTGAGCTGGGAAGCTCCTCTCCTTGATGGTGGTGCACCAATTACTAGTTACATTGTTGAAAAGAGGGACTCTAGCAAGAGGTCGTTCTCAAGTGTGGCTAAATGTACCACAACCACGTATCAGATTGAAGAACTCTCTGAGAAATCCTCCTATTTCTTCCGCATTAGAGCTGAGAATGAAAATGGAGTTGGAGAGCCATGTGATACAGCAGAGGCAGTTAAAGCCACAGAGGCACCAGGGCCAGTGAAAAATGTGTCCATGAAAGACTCCACCAAAACTTCAGTCACAGTACAATGGATTAAGCCAGACTATGATGGTGGTAGCATCATAACGGATTACATAATTGAGAAAAGACTCCAGGAGGAAGAGGCATGGTCATTTGCAGGCACCAGCAAACAGTGTGAATATGAGGTAACAAAACTGAAAGAACTGTCAATGATGCATTTCAGAGTGTGTTCCAAGAATGAAAAGGGACAAAGTGACTTCACAGAAGTTGGACCTATCAAAGTTAAAGATTTTATAATTCCGCCTGAGGCTGACTTATCAGAATATCCAGATGGAGAAATCAGCGTAAGACTTGGCCACAATGTGCACATTGAGCTTCCGTATAAGGGTAAGCCAAGACCATCCACCGAGTGGCTGAAAGACAACCTCCCTCTGAAAGAGAGTGATCAGGTGCGCTTTAAGAAGACAGAAAACAAAGTTACTCTCATTATCAAGAATCTGAAAAAAGAAAACGGAGGAAAATATACATTAACCCTTGATAACAAAGCCTGCAGAAAGTCGTTCCACATACAAGTTAATGCTCTTGGACCTCCGTCCAGGCCTATTGGCCCCATTCGATTTGATGAAATCAAAGCTGAGAGCATAATAATATCTTGGGACCCGCCAACTGACAATGGTGGAGGAGAAGTCACTAGCTACAGTGTAGAGAAACGTGACACATCTCAGGATGACTGGAAGATGGTTTGCTCAGCTGTGGTTGGTACAACATTCAAAGTGCCTAATCTGATTAAGGGAACAGGATATCAGTTTAGGGTGTGTGCAGAAAACAGATACGGTGTGAGCGAACCCCTGGCTTCACACAATGTGCTGGCCAAACATGAATTCAGACCACCAGGCCCTCCAGGAAAGCCTTTTGTGTACAATGTTACCAACGATGGCATGACCATCCAGTGGGACGCTCCTATTTACGATGGTGGCTCGCCGGTGACTGGTTACCATGTTGAGAAGAAGGAGCGAAACAGTGTTTTGTGGTTGAAAGTAAACACTCTCATAATAACTGAGAGGACCTACAGAATCATTGGCTTGATCGAAGGACTGGAGTATCAGTTCAGAGTGTATGCACAGAATGACTCTGGCAACAGCCGTGTCAGTGAGGCGAGCAAGTACACCACGGCAGTCTCTCCAGTTGGTAAGTTCTCCATCGGAAATAATGAATTGAGACAGCTTTTAAAGGGACGGTTGCAATGTACCTCTTGTGTATAACAATTAATGCTTTCCTCCCAACATAGATTCACCAGGCACACCAGACTATACTGACATAACAAGTGACTCTGTCTCGCTAAAATGGGAAGCGCCCAAACATGATGGAGGCAGCAAAATTGTGGCCTACAACATAGAGACACGACAGGGACAGGGTCGCTGGCTCAAGTGCAACTTCTCTGATGTCCATGACTGTCAGTACACAGTGACAGGCCTCCGCTGTGGAGAGAGATATGAATTCAGAGTAATTGCCAGAAATGCTATTGGAACAATCAGTCCACCTTCCCAGTCCTCTGGCTATATTGCAGTTAGAGATGAAAGTGGTAAGTATATAGTAATTTTATAAAGTAATTGATTTTTTTGGTTTAACTGGACATTTAATTTTTTTTTGTATGTTAAACTCTCTTTTTAGTTGCTCCGAACATTGAACTTAGCCAGGACCTCTTTGAAGGTCTCACGGTGAAAGCAGGGGATCAAGTCAGAGTTAAAGTCACAATCACCGGAAGGCCGGTACCTAAAGTAATGTGGTATAAAGATGACAAGGAACTCAACAAGATAATGATGGTTGAAATTACAACAGTTCCTGGATCAAGCACAATTTTCATCAGAGATGCTGACCGCAGCCACCGTGGCTTGTACACAGTGGAAGCTACAAATAACTCAGGAACCAAGAAGGAGAAAATTGATTTAAGAGTTCTAGGTTTGTTTCAAATGTATTGTTATCATAATCAATATTATCGTTTTTGTGTCTGCTGTCCAAAGGAACTTGACATTTATAATGGTCTATTTTATTCCTTCATTTCACACCAGACAAGCCAGGTGAACCGACTGGACCTATCACCTTTACAAATATCTCAGAGGGCAAAGTAACGCTTTCATGGAGCCCACCTGAAAATGATGGCTGTTCTCCGATCACACATTATTTTATTGAGAAACGAGAAACCTCCAAGATCTCCTGGACCCTTGTAACAGACGAGTGCACAGCCTGCACATATAATGCAACAAAGTTGCTTAAGACCAATGAGTACCAGTTCCGTGTTTCTGCAGTCAACAGGTTTGGTACCAGCAGACCATTGGAATCAGACCCAATTATTGCACAGATGCAGTACAGTAAGTTCTTCTTTATTATAGTTTTAAGTGTTAACTAAATGTGAACAAATGTCTTAAATATTTATATATGCACGTCTGTTGTCATATAGCTGTTCCTGATGCTCCTGGGACCCCTGATTCCACCAGTGTTACAAGAGACAGCATTACACTGTCTTGGGAACCACCAAGATCTGATGGAGGAAATAAAATCCAATATTACATTTTGGAAAGACGAGAGAAGAAGAGCTTGCGCTGGGTAAAGATTTTAACACGGAAGCCCATAATTGAGCCAGCTCACAGGGTGGCAAACCTTACTGAAGGCACTGAGCATGAATTCCGTGTGATGGCTGTAAATGATGCTGGAGTCAGTGAAGTAAGCAATACATCAATCCTTATAAAATGCTGTGAGCCAACTACTGTGCCAAGTGCACCTTCTGTGGTGAATGTAACAGATTCCACAAACACATCTGTCAGTCTAGAATGGACCAAGCCTGCATATGATGGCGGTCTTGAGATTCTTGGATACATCATTGAGAAGTGCAGGGCTGGCTCAAAGGAGTGGGAAAAAGTCAATATAGAATACTGCACCACCACCAGGTTCACAGCAACAGATTTGGTACCTGGTGAAGAGTACAAATTCCGTGTCTGTGCAGTAAATAGAGCAGGAAAGGGAGAAGCTCGTGAGATTCTTGAAGCTGTACAAGCCATTGACAGACTTTCTCCCCCAGAAATTGAAATTGATGCAAGCTTCAAACAGACACACATTATAAAGAACGGAAGTACTGTGCACCTACGTATAGCATTCAAAGGAAATCCCACCCCAGTAGCCACATGGAAAAAAGTTGATGGGGACCTTAGTATAATGGCAGATGTTAATACCACAGAAAGCAACAGTACCTTGACCATTGAAAACTGCACCAGAAATGATTCTGGAAAGTACACCCTCACTGTTGAGAACAGTGGTGGAAGCAAATCTATCACATTTGTAGTAAAGGTGCTAGACTCACCAGGGCAACCTGGACCAATTTCGTACAAGAATGTCTCAAGAGGAGCACTCACACTGACCTGGGATGCCCCGGCCAACGATGGAGGAGCCCGCATTCATCACTACATTGTTGAGAAACGTGAGGCAAGCCGCCGCTGTTGGCAGGAAGTAGGCAAATCCTCTGATCAAATCCTAAGAGTTACTGACCTGTTAGAAGGTGTGCCATACTTCTTCAAAGTCTCTGCAGAAAATCAGTACGGTCAGGGCGAAGCATTTGAAACGGCTGATCCAGTCGTTGCTACTGCAGAACCTGCTCCTCCGAAGAGGCTCGATATTGTCGACACAACTGATTCAACAGCTACTGTGGCCTGGTTGAAACCCGAACATGATGGCGGAAGTCGTATCGCAGGCTATGTTGTTGAAACCAAACAAAAAGGAACTGATAAGTGGGTTGTTGGTGGTCACACCAAGTCTTTGAGCATGGTGATTGAGGGACTGGCAGAAAATACAGAATATGAATTCCGGGTCAAAGCTAGAAATGATGCTGGCTTTAGTAAACCGAGAGAAGCTCTTGCTTCTGTCATCATCAAAGAACCACGTATTGAACCGACTGCTGACCTCAGTGGTATTACAGAACAGTTAATCACATGCAAGTCTGGAAGTACCTTCACAATTGATGTTCCCATTAGTGGCAGACCAGCACCTAATGTTACTTGGAAACTTGAGGAAATGAGACTAAAACAAACTGACCGGGTCTCCATTAAAACTACCAAAGACAGGACAATCTTGACTGTTAAAGACTGCATGCGTGGTGATGGTGGAAAATACTACCTTACCCTGGAAAATGTTGCAGGAACCAAAACATTCACCGTTACAGCCAATGTCATTGGCAGACCCAGTGCTCCATCTGGACCTATTGAGGTCTCATCAATCACATCAGAGTCCTGTGTGTTGAAGTGGGACCCACCTGAAGATGATGGTGGAACTGATATTACCAATTACATTGTGGAGAAGCGTGAGTCTGGCTCTACTGCTTGGCAGCTGGTGAATTCCAGTGTAAAACGCACAACGTTCCAAGTCACAAATCTAACTAAATACATGCAGTACACTTTGCGTATCTCTGCTGAAAACAGATTTGGTGTGAGCAAACCTACTGAATCTGAGACTATTGTTGCTGAACATCCATACGGTGAGTGAAATTTCATTAGCTGAGGTTACACGACTGGATATCTTTGGTCTTGATTTACATATGTGATACAAACTGCTGCATCTCCATTCTGAATTTCAGTTCCGCCAAGTGCCCCGACTCGACCAGAAGTATTCTCAGTCAGTGCAAATGCCATGAGTATTCGCTGGGAGGAGCCATATCATGATGGTGGCAGCAAGGTGAATGGGTACTGGATTGAGAAGAAAGAACGCAACACTATCCTCTGGGTCAGGGTGAACAAAGTTCCATGCTTTGAGTGCTACTACAAAGTAACTGAACTTGTTGAAGGCCTTGAGTACCAGTTCAGAGTTTATGCAATGAATGCTGCTGGACTCAGTAAAGCAAGCGAGGCCTCAAAGAGAATGGTGGCTCAGAATCCAGTTGGTGAGTTTGTCGTGCCTAGAGTGAAGTTACTCTCTGTCAAATGTGTGTTTCAGAGAAAACTGAGTGTCAATTTTAATTGTGCCTTCAGATCCCCCTCGCAAACCAGAAGTCACTAAAGTGACAAGATCAACAGTATCAATCAAATGGACCACTCCTCTCAGTGACGGTGGCAGTCCAATTGCTGGATATATTGTTGAGCGTAAACCATATAACATTTCGGGTGAGGGCCGCTGGCTCAAGTGCAACTATACAAACTTCACTGAGACAAACTACACCATAACAGCACTGGGTGAGAGAGAAGCCTACGAGTTCCGAGTTATTGCGAAGAACACAGCTGGCGTGCACAGTTTGCCCTCAGAATCCACAGGATCTGTGACTTGCAAAGCTGAATACAGTAAGATTATTTCCATTTTAGAATTTTATATTGTAGAACAAAAATAGCTGGTTTTTATCAACGTATATTTATTGTCTATTTGTATTTGTCATTCAATATTTTAGTCCCTCCTACTGCTGAGCTTGACAGCAAACTTCTCTCAGAGACTGTGACTGTTAGAGCTGGATCAGACCTTGTTCTGGATGCTGCAATTGGTGGTAAACCTGAGCCCAAAGCCTTCTGGGCTAAGGGAGACAAAGAACTGGAACTCTGTGAGAAGTATTTCCTGCAGTACACCAGCACTCGTGCTATGGCTATAATCAAGTTCTGCGACAGAGATGATTCTGGAATTTACAACCTGACAGTAAAGAATGCCAGTGGTCTCAAGACAGCAGTCGTGAATGTCAAAGTACTAGGTGAGTTTTCAAAAGCTCATTGTAAACATCGATGGTACCCAAGTCTTGTATGTGATGAAAATATGTTCATTTATTACATTTACATTTATTACCAACTGTTTAGACACACCTGGACCTTGTGAGGACAAGATCACCATTAGCAAAGTGTCAGAACAAAAATGCACTGTGTCCTGGAAGAAACCTCTGCAGGATGGTGGAGATGAGATCACACACTACATAATTGAAAGACGTGACACCAACAGACTCAACTGGGTCATAATGGAGCCTGAGTGCAAGAGTCTTTCCTGTGACATTGGCAAAATGATTAAAAATCACGAGTACTTGTTCCGTATCCGAGCCGTGAACAAGTACGGGCCTGGTGTCCCAATCCAGTCTGACCTTGTTGTTGCCAGAAACACCTTTAGTAAGTATGATTCTATTTTGTTACTAAGTTAAGGAACCTGGAAAAGCAACTGTCCTGCTGTACATACCCTTTACAATATACAGTGCAGTCATTTCAGTGTATGTGTAATTGAGGGAAACTTGGATGTGAATGTGAATGTGTATTCAGCCATGTGTAATAAACGGGTTATACATAAAAAAATTACAGATGCACTAGCTCCTTAGCTTAGAAATTCATAGGGAGCCAAATTCTTAGGTTGACAACAGACCCTTCATTTATCCAGGGATAGACCTCTAAAAATGTCAGATGTAGGCATAGCAATTTAAAAAATAATTTGTAAGACTTTTTATGTTAAAATTTTAACTTCGATTTACATAAAAATGAAGACTTAAAATTGACCCAGTCGATCAGTCAACATGCTCAAGGACCGAGAATTTAAATTGACCGAAAATAAAAACACATTGTTTCCACAAACTCCTATTCAGTACCAATTGTCGAGTGATTTATTTGTAAACATATGCAGCGTTCCTTAGTTTATTATTAATCATCGGTATTCAGAGTCACTAGACATGTCGTGTAGACACTGTGGAAGTGAGATGAAAAAAGTTGTGCTCATATTTCTGTTCTGTTTGGGGGTTCTTTACCACTATCTCTCTGATCTGATAGCAAACATGGGCTGCAATAAAACAGAAATTAAAAAAATAATAAATCAGCCAAGAAAATACAATTAAAAACAAATAAATAAACTGGACCCTTGTAAAAATTTGTCTCAAAACATTTATAATACCAATATAAACTACAAGCTTTCCAGTTATTTTGGGTAAGTGGCTAAATTCTGTCAGTGGCTAAAAGAACACAAAAATACACTTTCTTTCCTGTGTCATGTTATAGCTGTGCCGTCACCTCCTGGGGCACCAGAAATCATTACTGTTGGAAAAGATTTTGCAACCATCCAGTGGCTGAAGCCGGAGAGTGACGGTGGCAGTGAGGTTACCAACTACCTCGTAGAGAAGCATGAGAGGAAGAGCATCAGGTGGACCAAAGTCAACAGAGACTTCCCTATAACTGACACCACATTTAAAGTTACTGGTCTTCAGACCAGCAATATTTACCAGTTCCGTGTCACAGCCATGAATGTAGCTGGAGACAGTGAGCCAAGCGAAGTATCCCTGTATGCAGTTTGCAGGGAGGCCACATGTAAGTAACTAGTTCCAGTGAGGGAGTCCTGTAGTTCACTTCTCAGAAACTTACATCCAAGTAGCTCACAGCATGTCTTTCACTTCTACAGTTGTTCCGGCTCCTCCATCCATCCCACGCTTGTCCGACACAACAAAGGACAGCATCAGTCTTGCCTGGACAAGTCCAACAGATGATGGTGGTGCAGACATTATTGGATATGTTCTGGAAATGCAAGAAGTAGGAACAGAAGTATGGAATAAAGCTCATGAAAAGACTCTGAAAGAGACTGAATACACTGTGACTGGCCTTTCTGGCAACAAAAAGTATGTATTCAGAGTAGCTGCCATTAATGTCAACGGAACTGGTGATTTCAGTGACCCCTGCACAGAAGTTGAGCCTGTGGAACGGATTGGTGAGTGTGTTCATTTAAATAAAATTGAACGAAATGGCAGTTTACTCCACTAAGCATATAGATAGAAAATTAACTTGAACCAAAGAAGTGTCGTAGTACACTTGCAGAGAAAACAGATGCACTTAAAACTAGTAGCAGTAATAATAAAAAAGAGATCAGAATTGAAAAGCCTCTCCTGAAAATGTGGGATTCTGTAGTGTTTCTTGGTCTGTTATGGTTATGAAAGAAAAAATGAATAATATATTAAAATGTTCTACCTGACATTCGTTTTTCATGCAGAATCCCCTGATATTGATGTTCCTGAAGAACTCACAAAGACAGTCTGCTTGAGAGCCGGTGGTTCCCTTCGCCTAGTTGTTAATGTGACAGGAAGACCAACCCCTGTTGTGACCTGGAGCAAACCTGGGGTAGATCTACAAAATCGTGGTTTTATTGAGTTCACGAAGAATCACGCCTCTCTGATTATTGAAAATGTGCACCGCTACGATGCTGGCAAATACACCATTGAAGCTGAGAATTCATCTGGGAAGAAGTCAGCAGTCATACTTGTCAAGATTTATGGTAAGACTATAAAAAATATATATAGAAATAATGTATTAAATGTGGTTGCATTACCACGTTACTGCCGACGGACAGCTGGACATTTTTTTCCCTATTCTTCCAGATACTCCAGGGCCACCTGGTGCACTTAAAATTAAGGATCTCACAAAGGATTCTGCAGTGATTACATGGGATCCTCCAAGTGTTGATGGTGGAGCACCGGTCAATAACTACATCATTGAGAGGCGTGACACATCAATGAGAGCCTACAAAACAGTGACAGCTAAATGTCACAAGACGTCCTACAAAATCACTAGCCTCACGGAAGGATTGCTTTACTACTTCAGGGTCTTGCCAGAGAACATCTATGGCATTGGTGAAGCGTGTGAAACCAGTGATGCTGTATTGGTATGTGAAGTACCCATGGTTCCACAGAAGTTGGAAATCGTGGATATCACCAGGACTACAATATCACTGGCATGGGAGAAGCCTCTTCATGATGGTGGCAGCAGAATCACAGGCTATGTAATTGAAGCGTGCCGAAGCGGAACAGACAAATGGATGAAGGTGGCCACTCTGAAAATGACCGATTTTGAGCACACAGTTGTTTCCCTGAACGAGAATGAACAGTACCTCTTCAGGGTCAGAGCTCTGAACAGCAGGGGAGCAAGTGAAGCAAGAGAGCTCGTCACAGCTGTAACTGTCCAAGAACAAAGAAGTGCGTAAAACGTTGCATATGTACAAATGTCCTTATTTAAAGAAATTCTGAAATTTCCCTCGCCATAATATATGCATTCTAATCTGTTTCACAGTAATGCCCAAGATCGACGTGTCTACGTTTCCTCAGAAGTCAGTCAGTGTACCAGCTGGCAAACCAATTGAGCTGGACTTGCCAATCGTTGGCAGACCTCCTCCGGTTTGCTCATGGTACTTTGGTGATGTAAAATTGAAAGCTCAAAACCGTATCAAAATCGAAAGCACAGCAAAACACTCGAAACTGATTGTGAGTGACACTACAATCGATGACACAGGCAACTATATGCTTGAGTTGAAGAATGATGTAGGCACTACTACGGAGATCATTAAAGTCATCATTCTTGGTGAGAATCCTATGCATGTTTTTACAGTGCCATTCATATTGGAATGAACAAAAGTATTTAACAGTTTGCCATCTGTTTTATTAGCCCTACCTGATGAGCCCTGCGGACCAATCAGATTTGATGAGATTGATGCTACAGCTGTCACTATTAGTTGGGACCCACCTGAGAGGGACGGAGGTGCTCCCATCACTAACTATGTTGTTGAGATGCGTGATGCTCACCGTCCTGGATGGGTCCCTGTCTCTGAATCTGTCAGCAGACCCACATACAAGTTTTCCAGGTTGACAGAGAGAGATGAATATGTGTTCCGTGTTGCTGCTTCAAACCGCTTTGGCACTGGATCGTTCTTGCAGTCGGACATTGTAGTTTGCAGGAGTGCCAAATGTAAGTTACTTTGACCGCATGCTGTTTAAAAATTGTTTAAAAACTGTCGTGCCTAAAATTAACATTTTGCATCCCATTTACAGCACCACCAGGACCACCAGGCAGACCCGACGTGTTTGACGTGTCACGAGATGGCATGACAGTGGCCTGGTTCCCACCAGATGAAGATGGAGGTTCTAAAGTGACAGGATATATCATTGAACGCAAAGAAGTCAGGGCTGATCGTTGGGTGCGAGCCAATAAAAATCCAGTGACAATGACCAGATACAGATCCACTGGCCTCATTGAAGGCCTTGAATACGAACATAGAGTGACAGCCATCAACTCCAGAGGCATTGGCAAACCCAGTCTTGTTTCTAAACCAGCAGTGGCAACAGATCCTGTTGGTAAGTATTATTTTTAAAAATGAAACTTTTTATGTATTTCTGTAGGGTGTTCTATTTTTATATTTTACATCACTGATATGTATACAATTGTATTCATTTGATCAGATCCACCTGGCTCACCTCAAAACCCCAGAGTTGTAGATACCACAAAGTCATCGGTGTCACTGGCTTGGAGCCCGCCTGATGAGGAGGGTGGCTCCAAAGTCACAGGCTATTTGATAGAAATGCAAAAGGTTGGTTCATATGACTGGATCAAATGCAACACAACTCCATCGCTAATTTGCGAGTACACCCTCACACAAATGCCCCAAGGGGAGGAGTTCAAGTTTCGTGTGTTGGCATGTAATGCTGGTGGCACAGGAGAGGCGGCTGAAGTCCCAGGCACCGTTAAAGTTACAGAAATGCTTGGTAAGACTAAGCTAAATATCAAATATTTCCTTACAAAATTAACTGTTTCTGCCTCACTCCACAAATTTGTATTTCTATCTTCTATCTTATCTTTGTATGTGTATTTACACAGAACCTCCAAGTTATGACCTGGAAGTTAAGTACCAAGAAGGCATTGTTGTCAGACAAGGAGGAGTCATCAGACTATGTGTGCCAATCAAGGGTAAACCAAGCCCTACCTGCAAGTGGACAAAGGAGGGTTGTGATCTTGCTCAGAGAGCAATGATTGCCACAACTGAAGATCTCACAGAGCTTGTGATCAAGGAAGCCAACAAAAGTGACAGTGGTACCTATAATCTTGTGCTGGAGAACAAGTGCGCCAGAAAAACTGTGTCCATCAAAGTAAGAGTTATTGGGCCACCAGAGCCGCCTGAAGGTCCCCTTAGATTCGATGACATTCAAGCCCACTCTGTAAAAGTGAGCTGGAATGTCCCTGCAGATGATGGTGGCTCTCCAGTTCTTGGCTACATTGTTGAGAGACGTAAAGTCCCCAAAGCAGCATGGTACACAGTGGACACCAGGGTGGTAGACACATCTGTGGTGGTAAAAGGTTTGAAGGAAAATATCGAGTACGAATTCAAAGTGACAGCTGAGAACCAGTTCGGCACCAGCAAACCTCTGAAATCACATGAAACTGTCACTCCTAAGACACCTCTATGTAAGTTTCCATTTATCATATTATATTGGTATCCTTGATATGTTTTATTTTTAGCACAAACTGACTATTCTTTCTTTCTCAATTCCATTATGAAGGTCCTCCAGAACCTTCAAGCAACCCACCAGAAATCCTGGACGTCACAAAGAAATCTGTTGCCTTATCATGGTTAAGACCTAAATACGATGGGGGCTCTCGTGTTACCGGCTACTTTATTGAACACAGAGAGGCATCCACTGATGAGTGGATACGTCATGAGAAGCAGATTACGACCACCATGTACACACTATCTGGACTCACCCCTGAGAAAGAGTATCAGTTCCGTGTTGTGGCCAAAAATGACATTGGCGAGAGTGAGCCAGGACCTGCTTCAGACTTGGTCGTATGCAAAGATCCATTTGGTAAGTGCCAAAGATAATACATTCATACAATAAGACAGTAATGCTTACTGGGAGTTGATGAATTGATGCCATATCTGTTCTTTAACTTTTGTAAAGACAAACCAAGCCAGCCAGGTGAGATTGATACAACGATAGTGACAAAGGACTACATCACTATTCGCTGGGAGCGCCCAGAATGTGATGGCGGAAAGGAGATTCTGGGATATTGGGTTGAATACAGGAGGAGTGGAGAAAGTGCTTGGAAGAAATGTCACACAGAGTGTACGAAGAATACAGAGTTTACCATGGGTGATCTCAGAGAGGCTACCGAATACGAGTTCAGAGTGTTTGCTGAAAATGAAACTGGAATAAGCAGACCTCGCAGAACAGCCACAAGTATCAAAACTAAACTGAGTGGTATGTATGCTTTTTGATGTGGTTTGCAGTCCAAGGCTTTTGGCTGAAGGTTTAGTGAATGCATTTCATTTTGTGTTTTTCAGTTGTTTCTATGGTGCAGTATGAAGTAAATACTTGCTCTGGAGATTAAAAAGATAGTGTTAGTGATAATTCTATCATAATTTGTGACATCATTGTGACAAGATGGTCCTTGATTCACATTTCAACCAAGATTTCAAAGTTCAAACTTGATTATGAAATGTCATTGACCATACAATGTGCTAGTATTAGACTGATTAAACAGATTTAATCAATAGATTGATTAAAAAAGTTTTGCGTCTTTTTTTTTCTTCTACACAGTGGGAGAAAAACCAAGCCTTCGCAAAGAGATAGAAGAAGTCACAACAAAACTTGGACAGTCAGGAATACTGAAGTGTCAGATCATTGGCAGGCCTCTCCCAGAGATCAAATGGTACAGGCATGGGAAGGAGCTGATGCAGAGTGACAAGTATGCAATGACCTCAGATGGTCGCATCCATACACTAAAGGTGCTAGCGAACAGGCAAGAGGACGAAGGCATGTACACATGTAAAGCAATCAGTGAGGCTGGAGAGGTAGAAACAAGTGGAAATCTTGTTCTGGAAGCTGCTCCCCAGATCCATCCTGAATATCCTCTGAAGGAGAAGTACTACGCAGGGTGTGGTACAAGTCTACGTCTGCACGTTGTGTACATTGGACGCCCAGAGCCGAAGATAATGTGGTTCCACAACAACATTCCTTTGGAATCATCGGATAGAGTAAAGTTTGAAAATACAGATCATTACACCCATCTAATTATCAAGAATGTCAACCGCAAGGATGCTGGAAGATATAAAGTATGGTTTAGAAATGTTTTTGGAACAGTGGACACTGTACTCAATGTTGACATTCAAGGTAATAAGCAATTTTACAGTGACACATGTCAAATAGAGTCAATATTGTGAAGAAAAAGAAATGTATGTTAATACATTTTATTTTTGTTTCTAGATAAACCATGCATGCCGGTGGGGCCGATAGTTGTTGATGCTCTTCTGAAGAACTCTGTGATCATTAGCTGGAAACCACCTACTGATGATGGTGGAGCAATGATTACAAACTACATTGTTGAAAAGCGTGATGACCTCGAAGGTGCACCATGGCATTTAGTATCATCTTCAGTCTCAGGAACATCATGCAGAGTTCCAAATCTTACTGAAGGAGCGGGATATTACTTCAGAGTCTCTGCTCAAAATCGGTATGGCAACAGCGACCCCCTGGAGATCCCTTCTGTGGTCATTATTAAGAGTCAGTTAGGTAAGTAAAAGCTATAGTAATTTATGTACAAATGAACAAGTGGAGGACCCAGTTTATGGAATAATATCTCCATGATAATATTTTACAGATAAACCAGGAATTCCACAACAGATTACTGTTTCCGGAATAACTAAAGATTCGTGCATAGTATCTTGGAGACCACCTATCAGTGATGGAGGTTCGAAGATCAAAAACTACTACCTGGAAAAACGAGATCTGAAATCAGGTCAGTGGGTCGCAGTGACGACTGATGAAATTCACCAAACGGTCTACTGTGTCAAAGGACTGGTGGAAGGTCTGCAATATGAATTCAGAGTCAAATGTGAAAATCTTGGGGGAGAGAGTGAATGGAGTGAAGTGTCAGCACCTATCACTTCCAAAGGGGAAGTTGAGATTCGTGCTCCTGCTTTTAAGGAAGAACTAAGAAACATGAGTGTCAAATACAAAAGCAAGGCTACCTTAGTCTGCAAAATCGGTGGACAACCTAAGCCTGTTGTTAAATGGTACAAACGTGGCAAAGAGATTCACTCTGAAGGAGAAAAAATAAAAGTTCAAGAATTCAAAGGTGGTTACCATCAACTGGTCATCACTGCTGCGGACGAGGAAGACTCGACGGTCTATCAAGTCCGGGCCACAAACCAGGGAGGATCAATCGCAGCAACCATCTCACTGGATGTTGAAGGTATACTAAGCTCCTAACTCAACATTATATGCTTTGATTTCACAAAACTTAGTGGAAATTTCAGGAATTGGTGAAATAAAAATAAATTATTGCACACATATATAAAAAGCCTAGTAAAAACCAATACAATGCTTTTGTCTGTGTTTGCTTTTCCTCTGAGTGATGATGTAAAACCCACTGTACATATGTCTTTGTTGTTTGCAGTGCCTGCCAAGATCCACCTGCCTAAAAATCTTCAGGAAAAAGAAGCAGTATTAGCACTTCGTGGTGAAGTGGTTAGCATTAAGATTCCTTTCAGTGGAAAACCCGATCCAGTGATCACATGGCAGAAAGGACAAGACCTTATTGACAGCAATGGCCATTACCAAGTGATTGTTACCAGATCATTTACATCTTTAGTATTCCCCAATGGAGTTGAAAGGAAGGATGCTGGCTTCTACATAGTTTGTGCAAAGAACAGATTTGGCATTGATCAGCAGACTGTTGAGCTTGATGTTGCAGATGTACCTGATCCACCGAGAGGTATCAAAGCTAGTGATGTGTCCCGGGATTCTGTGTCTCTCAATTGGTGTGCCCCAGCTAATGATGGAGGAAGCAAAGTCATCAGTTATATTGTGGAAAAATGTGCTACCACAGCAGAAAAATGGACACGTGTGGCTCAGTCCCGTGATACACGCTACACAGTCATCAATCTATTTGGCAAGACAAGTTACCAATTCAGAGTGATTGCCGAGAACAAATTTGGCCAGAGCGACCCATCTGAACCAACAGGTCCAGTGGTTACCAAAGAAGATAAATCCCGAGTACTGAATTATGATGAGGAAGTAGACGACATTAGAGAAGTCTCAGCAGCAAAAGCTCCACATTCAGACACCAAGAACCTGCATAACAAATACATGATTGCTGAGGAGCTGGGACGTGGACAGTTTGGCATTGTTCACCGCTGTATTGAAGTGAGCTCTGAGAAAACATTCATGGTCAAATTTGTTAAAGTGAAAGGTGCTGATCAAGCACTTGTGAAAAAAGAAATTGCTACGCTTAATATGGCACGACACAGAAACTTCCTGTGTCTTCGTGAGTCATTTGAGAGTGCCGAGGAATTAGTCATGATCTATGACTTCATTTCTGGTGTGGATATTTTTGAACGTATTGCATCACCTGACTTTGAGCTTACCGAACGAGTGATAGTGAACTACATTAAGCAGATCTGTGAAGCTCTTGCATTCCTTCACAGTAAGAGCTATGGACATTTTGACATCAGGCCTGAAAACATTGTCTACACCACAAGAAAGGGTAATAAAATCAAGATAATTGAACTTGGTCAAGCAAGACACCTTACACCTGGAGATACCATAAAAATTCAGTTTACTACACCTGAGTATTGCGCTCCTGAAATCCACCAGCATGACTTGGTGAGCACTGTCACTGACATGTGGTCAGTTGGTGTGCTTGCATATGTGCTTCTTAGTGGACTTAACCCATTCATAGCTGAAACTAATCAGCAGGTCATTGACAACATTTCAAATGCAGAGTACAGTTTTGAGGATGAAGCCTTTAAGAAAGTTAGTCTCCATGCCTTAGACTTTATAGACAGACTTCTAACAAAAGACCGTAAACATCGTATGACTGCTGCCGAAGCACTGGAACATCCTTGGCTGAAAACTAATCCTGAGGAATTAAGCAACACAGCCATAAAGACCTCAAGACACAAAAGGTATTACCAGACTTTGGTGAAGAAAGAATGGAATGTTGTTGTTTCATCTGCTCGTGTTGCAAGTGGAGGTGCCATTAGAAGTCAAAGAGGGGTCACAGTTAGCAAAGTAAAGATTGCACCATTTGAACACGGTCCTCTTGCCGGTCAAGTCAAACACAGTTCTACAGAGGAAGGTGGAGATGTGAAATTTATATGTAAAATTGAGAACTATGACAGCAGCACAGAAGTAACTTGGTATTGTGGAGTTAGACAACTCGAAGAAAGTGATAAGTATGAAATCAGCTATGAAGATGGAGTAGCTATCTTATCTATCAAGGGTGTGGTCAGAGCAGATGATGGAACATACAGATGCAAAGTTGTTAATGAATATGGAGAGGACAGTGCCTATGGAGAACTCTTTGTTGAAGGAGTCAGATCTTATTGTGACTTCTTTGTTGGACGCACAGTGAAGAAAATGAAACGCAGAGTAGATACAACTAGAATACTTCAAAGGCCACCTGAATTTACTCTACCTCTGATCAACCACACTGCACACGTTGGCGAAGATGTGCGCTTTGGAGTTACTGTAACTGTGCATCCAGAGCCTCGTATTACGTGGCTGAAGTCTGGACAAAAAATCACACCTGGAGATGATGACAGAAAATACACATTTACAAGTGACAAGGGTCTTTATCAGCTGGTGATTCACAGCGTTAACTTTGATGATGATGCTGAATACACAGTTGTGGCACGCAATCGATTTGGTGATGACAGCTGTAAGGCACGTCTAACAGTAACACCACGCCCCACTCCTGCTGATACCACCCTGAGGCCCATGTTCAAACGCGTCCTTGCAAATTTAGAGTGCAGGGAGGGCCAGAGTGTCCGCTTTGAAATAAGAGTGTCAGGGTTGCCTGCCTTGAAGTGGGAGAAAGATGGCACACTTTTGTCTTTTGGGCCACAAATTGAAGTTGTTCATGAAGGCCTGGATTATTATGTTCTGCACGTCAGAGATACTCTTCCTGAAGATTCAGGCACATACAGAGTGACAGCTACAAACTCTGCTGGATCTGCAAGTTGTCAAGCGACTCTGAGAGTAGAGCGTGTTACCCATGTGAAGAAAGAATATGAGAGTGAGGCAGATAAAAAGAAACAAGCTGAGAAGGAAGAAATTGACAAGAAGGTAAGACTGTCACAAATCCTGCAAGGGACAGAAGTCAGCCCGCTCACCTCAGTTGCACAACAGGCTTTGAGAGAAGCTGCAATTATGTTCAAACCAGCACTGACTATAACAGACAAAGCTGAAATTGCAGATAAAAAGGAAAAAGAGGAAAGGAAGAAGAGGGCAGATGAAAAGAGACTTCGAATGCCATACGATATCCCACAGCCTAGAGTCCACGGTCCATCAGCCCTTGAGCAGGACAACGAGATTAAGTATTTTGTGCCTTTCTCTGACATGAAGTGGTACAAGAAACTCCGTGACCAGTTTGAAATGCCTGAACGGATGGAAAAACATCCACAGAAGAGACTGAAACGCATTCGACTCTCACGGTGGGACAAATTCTATGAAGTGCCTGTCCCAAGAATCAAAGCACATTATGTGTCTAGAAGAATCATTCCGAAGACTTCTCAAGATGATTTGGAAACTGTAAGACCAGCCCGGTATCGCACGCCCTCTCCTGAATCTGACGCATTTTACCGAACAAGGAGGAGGTCACTTGGTGACCTGTCAGATGAGGAACTTCTTCTCCCAGTGAAAGACTACTTGTCCATGAAGAGGACTGAAGAAGAGAGACTTCGACTGGAAGATGAACTAGAGCTCGGCTTCTCTGCCTCTCCACCGAGTCTGAGCCCTGTCCGCTTTGAACTTTCTCCACTGCGGCACCCACCTCCAAAGAGAAGGACATATGAGGAGGAAGAGGAAGAAGAAGAGATACGGAGATATGACTCATACCATATTCCAGCGAAGCACGAATCTGGTCCAAGTTTCATTAATCTCCAGCAACGCCACGACAGAGTAACATACAGACCTCCAAAGCAAAAGCAAAAAATATATGAAGAAAGGGAAGATCATGAGATTCTTCGTCCTGTAAAAACAGTCCAAAGACTTTCCACCTACAAGAATGAGCTAAAAAGAATTGAGTTAGAAGAGAAAACCAGGGTTTCCAGAAAAGAACAAAAAGTACATATTTCATCAGCAGACACAGAAGTACTGGAACCCATCATTACATACACGCCTACATATACATCCCTTCCACATCCTGTGTCTGTGCCACACATATCACCCACTCCCGAGAAAACACGAGCACGTTCCCTAAGTCCCATTATATCTGACACGAAAACCTTCAAACTTGAAGAGTCTGCAAGTGTGGACTTCATGTCTAGATATGAGGCAAGAAAAGCAGCTCTGAAATCTGAAAGGAAGTATGAGGTTGTGACCCAGCAGCCATTCAGCCTTGACCATGCTCCTCGCATAACTGTCAGAATGCGCTCTCATCGTGTACCTATTGGTCAGAGTACCAAATTCACACTGAATGTCCAGGCCAAGCCAGATGCTGAAATTAAGTGGTTCCACAATGGGCAGGAGATTCAGGAAGGGAACAAGTTCCAGTTTAGCAATATCGGTGGGGTTTTGTCACTCCAGATTTTCGACTGTCAGTCTGAAGACAGTGGTACCTACCGAGTTGTTTGCAAAAATCCAAAAGGAGAAGCATCTGATTATGCCACTCTAGATGTTTCAGGAGGAGTATATGCTACAATCTCTTCTCATCGCAAAGATGAAGAGCCTCCCACACCTTTTGTACCTGAAATGACAAAAACAGAGATGTATCATGTATCCTCCTCAAAAGCAGCTGCATCTTCTGAAACACATGTTGAAGTAAAAGAAACCAAATCAGAAATATCTGAATCACGTGAACACGTTCACTATGAAAAACATGTATCATCTGAAAAGATGGAAGCCTTCGAAGTCACAACATTGAAGGAGGTCACTATCCATGAGGAAAAGCTGGAAACCACAGAAGTCACAAAAATGGAGGAAGTCATTGTGCAAGAAGAAGTGAAAACCACTTTACCTGCAAAAATACTTACAAAACCAGAGTCTCTTACAGTTTCTGAAGGAGAGTCCGCCAAGTTTACATGTGATTTTGATGGTGATCCAACACCCAGCATTACCTGGATGCATGAGGGACAAATAATTGTTTCTTCTTCTCGCCACCAAGTGATTTCATTAGAGCACAAGTCTACCTTTGAGATTTCTTCTGTGGAAACAGCAGATGAGGGCAATTATACTGTGGTTGTGGAGAATTCAGAGGGCAAACAAGAAGCACAGTTCAGTCTAACAGTCCGCAAGGTTGCACCTAAAGAGAAGGCCATTACATCACCCCCTAAAGTAAAGTCACCTGAGCCCAGACTGAAATCTCCAGTATCACCACTTGCCAAGTCACCGGAGCCTCGTATCAGGTCACCCTTTGGAATAAAATCACCACCAAAAATTAAATCACCTGAGCCCAGAGTGAAATCACCAGTGTCCTCTGGTGCTAAATCCCCAGAACCTCAGGTTGTGTCATCAATAGAAAAAAAACCACAACCTGAGGCTATGTCACCTGAACCAAGAGTGAAATCTCCAATATTTCCTAGTCCCAAGTCTCCAGAACCTCGTATTAAGTCACCATTTGAAATTAAATCGCCACGTGCACTGAAGTCACCTGAACCCAGAGTGAAGTCTCCAGTTTACCCAGGTCCCAAATCTCCAGAACCTCGTATAAAGTCTCCTGTGGAAATAAAATCACCACCTACAGTGAAATCACCAGTGCCCAGAGTGACATCTCCAGTATCCCAAAGTCCCAAATCTCCAGAACCTCGTATAAAGTCTCCTGTGGAAATAAAATCACCACCTACAGTGAAATCACCAGTGCCCAGAGTGACATCTCCAGTATCCCAAAGTCCCAAATCTCCAGAACCTCGTATCAAGTCTCCTGATCCAGCAGCCTCACCTCAAAGAGTTAAGTCCCCATTTGCAGTTAAGTCACCTACTCCAACCAAGGCTGCTCCAATGAAACCAGATTTCTCTGTAACTCTGAGGGATGTCACAGCATTTTCAAATAAAACTGTAAAGTTGTCAGTAAAAGCAACAGGAGAGCCCACACCAGTGTTTTCTTGGATGAAGGATGAAAAGGTAAGACAGCAAATAGTTGTTAAATATTTATTAAGATTAATACATATAGTACATACAAACTAATGAGGCATATAAAAAAAGTGACTATTTTTGTTTGATTTTTTTTTTTTTTAAAGATCCTCTCTCAAGGTAGAAGATATAACATTTTTGAAGAAGAAGGATCTACATATCTGGAGATCTACGAATCTGAGGTTTCTGATAGTGGGGTGTACAAATGTATTGCCAGCAATTCTGCTGGGTCCTCTACAACAACCTGTCATGTCACCATTCAAGGTGTGATGTTTTTATGCGTTACATGAAACAATGAAAACATTCTTAAAGAACTAAAACTATATAGTTTCTTATAGATATTAAACACATTTTTGTATTTCTCTGTTTCAGCATTCAAGGAAACAGAAGCCATTCAGATGACTGGTGGAAGAGAAATCTCTCTTGTGGGAAGAGAAATGACAGAACAAATAGTTCTGGCTAAGGAGGCATCTAAGAGGATGGTTAGAGAGGAAGGTTTTTCTAGCATGGAGGTCCATACTGCTGCCTCTGTACATGAGGCTTCCTTCAGCAGCTCCACAATGGCAGAATCTCACTTTGAATCCATGTCTGCTACTAGTATGTCCTCTGTGACATCCAAATCCATGAGTTTCACAAGTATGATGGAGGAAATGACGGGCCAAAAAGTCACTTCACATAGCCTTGAAGGTGAGGCTGTCTACATTTCATCCTTTTACTTCAACTCTAAGAATCATTCTGTATTATTAAATGGTCTTCAGTCAACTTGGTATGTAATTGTTATTCTGCAAAATTTAATACAAACAGGCACAACCAAGAACATCGAAGTCGAAGACATAAGCATAGAGTAAGTCTAGCTTGGGGAGGATGCTGTTGAGAGAGGAAGAGAACAGGAAGTTTCACACTGAAGCCATAAAGGACCTCATCATCTCATCAATGACATGAAGGAGAGTGATGGTGGGACTGACACCTTCAACCTGTCCAGTGAACTTGGCCTCTGCTACAGTCAACATCAATTCAACATCACGACATTTCTTCTGCTCCTTCGCACCTGTATTCATTTATCCATTTTTTTTTTTTGCTGTTTTTAGAAACTGCTTGACCAGGCAAGGTCACACTGTTCCCTCCATCAGTGCCTTCTTATTTATTAATTGAATAACTGATCAGTTATTGTAAATATTAACTATTTTTATACCAAACCTGACATTAATTTATGCCAAACTAGACTAAAAAATGTTGAAATGTAAGATGTTAAAATGTGCCATATCGCATAATTATTATAACTTTGGATTTTTGATCAGTTTTTCTGACGTGTATATAATGTATATAGCCGAATTTAACGGTTATGGAAACGGTATGCATTGCTGTTTATGGCAATATTAACCAGAAAAAGTGGAAGTAAATGGTTAACAAGTTCAAGAGAAACGAACACGCCGAAGAACCCGCAACTAAACTATGTGCCTCAACAATATGTTGAAGTGTTAAGATTGCCTCAACAGGTAGAGAGGCTCCCTGTTGATGTTGTACTAAATTGTAGCGACAGCACTACCTGCTGTATGACTGTGTGTGCAATAATATCATACTGTTATGAATTTCTAAATGATCATAAGACCTCGCGTGTTGTTTGCATTCTACCCTCATGCAAGCTGCACAACCGGGTCTTGTGTTCACACAGACATACCACAATGAAACGTCACAAGGTTTTAATGGAAAGCCCAGAGTGCAAGCGGCCTGCACTCTGTGAGCAGCATTGTTTTAAGTGCACTGTTTCTGGCAACGGACTGCCTGACTGATATGGGAGAAAGAAGAACGTGACCTGGCCATTCACCTCTCAAGACATTCAAGTACTTCTTTGCAGAAGCAGTGCTACCTCTTGGAGGATTGCTTGGGTGCAATGTATTTGTGTGTATGTGTTTCTCTGTGTGAGTGTGTGGGGTATTTGTCTGTGTCTGTGGGTTAGCTTTTAGAATTTCACCTTCTCAGTAGTCAGGGCAACTATAACGCAAAAGTACTGCAGAGACACACCATGAGCAGTGTCCAACAGACAAATCAAATGCATTAACTGCATGTCCTGAACTTTGATTTTATTGAACTTATTGATGTAGCTTTACCTATATAAGCAACCTCCTCGAGTGTTATCTATTTAATAAAGCATGATTTGAGCACCTCAAAGTGAGTTTTTTTTCTGGGTGACATTTGTTCATCAACACAAGAAATGTGGAGAAATATCTAAAAATCTAAAATATTAAAATTGGAATAAAAATACAAGAAACAAGAAGCACTAGTCTTACGGATAAAGTAGCTGTCTTGCAGTTCCTTCTCCAAGAAATCCTTTTACCTGTTTCCAGCATGAATTTTGATATTCATTTAATTTATTAATTATTTTTCTTCAAGATGGTTCACAAGGTTTATACATTTAGATCACTTTAGTCCTGCAACTGGAACTGAGTTTATACAAGTCTTCAATAATGTAGCTTAAACTAAGCCATCAATACGATTGGCAAAGTAAAAGATAAACTGCTTAAAGACCTCTACACACCTAGGAAACTGGAAGGTGAAATAAAAGGTACAATAAAAACTGAGACGACTGTCATACATGTATTTAACAGAATGTCTGCTTTCTGGATTCATTAGGACCACATCTTCCCATAAAATGGTAAGTATTTATTCTTTTGGCACAGAATTCAGGAAGTCATTCAAAGCCTTCCAAAGCCTCAGTCCAAAGCCTGAGTTGCATTTCTGTCATCACTGAGCTAAGTGGGTTTCAGTATGCAGCCTTGGCAGCTCCCAGACACAGCAGATCCACACAGAGACAGAGCTCCTCACAAAGCAACAGCGGTGAGGAGACTGCAGCACTGGCATGACAAGGTAGGTCTCCGTTTTTGTACTATAAACAATATCATCTGCAGACTATAGTAAAGCAATAATGTCAGATCTAAAAGCACCATGAGTAGAAAGCCAAGTAAAAAAGGAAACCATGTGCAGGAATAGGCTTGTACCCTGCTTACAAAGTATTTTCACGTCCTGAGTTAACGTTTGGAGAAAAAAAAAAATTACAAATTTATGCAGATCATTTCATACACATTTTTCTTCTAAACTTTTTTTCAGCTGAAAAATGCAAAAAGTGATGACTATGAAGGTTCAGCTCCTCTTTGTGTGTGCAGTGGTGCTATCAGAGCAGCTGTTGGCTTTGCCCTTCTTTATACAAGGTGTGAAACAACATTACTTTTATCCATGTGTTTGCTAAAAGTCAGTGTTTGCTTTGGTAGGTTGTCTTTTGTAGCATTCAAATATCTGTGTACCATGGTGGGAACAAACATAATGGGAAATTAGAAATCCCCCTAGTGAAGTCATGATGCTCTGAAAAATAAGATCATAAACATATTACAGTTTGTTTTGGGAATGAAAGATAGCAGCAGTAAAACAAATTTGCATCTTTTGATTAATTTAATAAAATGGTGCTCGAGTTGCTGCCGCTGCAGGACATGATGAAATGTACCGCTGACAGCCGCAACTGGCTCTCCGCGCCCATAATGACCTCATTGTGAACTGGAGGAGGACGGGAAACACTTTTCTACTGGAACGCACTGCTTTCAGATCCAGCATTACAGGAACTGAGTAACCTTACAGTTTTTTAACCTCCTTCACTGTTTTATTATCATTATAGTAAATCATGAAATAGTAAAATGTCATTTAATTGTATGTGTTTCAATATAATTATTAATATTACTAACTTTTTCAAGCAACATTTTGGATGCACTGTGTTCGCTAATGGTTGACGTTGTCTCAACAAATCTCATCGACAGGTGTCTGCACATTCCACAGTTAATGTTAACATTGGGGGTAAGGGTAGTCCTGACAGTAATGTCAGCAGGCCAGGGGTTGTCGGGTTATTCCCCTGCCAAGAACAAGCTGTCCTTTTATTTTAAAATGAATTTACTAGCCAAAGAATATAAACACAATATAAGCAATATAAGTGTAACATAAGCACCCTCAGTCTTCACATACAAAGTAAAAATTTCTACAATGGCTTAAGAGAAAATTTTTCAAAATGGGCTTATTCATTCCAATAGAATTTTTGCCTCACAAGAAAACCAGCTACTGTGTATACTTCCTATTCCCTATTGTACTGACAAGGTGTGAAGTAAATGCAAGATAAAAGTCACTATACGTGACATGCTGGCGCAGGCAGTTAGGGGCAGTGCTTCACAGTTCTTAAAATCCATGTTTGGGCAGAAATTTGATTTCAGCAGAATTTTGGTGTCATAATTGTCATGCATAAAACCGCTTAACTGCTCAGTATTTTAATGAAAGTGTGGTTGTAGTTTTCCTCCCATAAGGAATAATAGTAATTCAAGCCCCTCACAACAGGAAATGGAGTGATTTCACGGAACAAAGAAACCCAGTTATGTGAGCATTGGATGTACTTGTAATTCCAAAACATTTTTAGGGCAAATTTGGCCTTGTAATATCTGTTAGTGGCACAAATCAAAGTTTTGGCTGGCAGACTGAACACGGCAGAGTAATGATATGACATGTTTGAAGACTGGGCCAACAGATGTGAACTGCGCAGCAGGACAATATGGATCATTCCTCCACCACCACCACCATTTCCCCCGAAGACACTGAATGCTGGATTCTTGGTGAGCTGAGATACTGAAGAACACAACTGTGGTACGCGAAAAATATCGCTTAAGCAAAAAATAGAAAACTACATAAGAGAATTCTGAAAACTGCTGTTCTATCATTTGCAAGAAGTCACATCTCTAGTAGCTTTACTGAGGCTTCCACCAGAACTGCTGAAGAATTTCTCTACCTCTTAAGTCCTTATTATACAAAATTTCCACAGGTAACAACTGACGACCTTGGTCTGCATCATCAAAACGTGCTCCTAGAAATATACCCTGAAGGCCAACCCACTGTAAATATCACTAAGCATGTAGTTCTCATGTATGTATTTGGACTGTAGACTGAAGGACCATTACAGTAACATCATTTTCAGACATACTTCTGTTGTAATAACAGATCTATCGAAGAATTAAGAATCTGACTGGACCAAAAGGAGAAAAGGTAATTGTTTTATGTTTGCAATTTGTGTTATTATTACTATTTTCTTGCTCACTTGGCATTCTTCTTGTTCTTCTGTGTTACTCTGGGCCATCATGCTGCCTACTTTGTGTTTTGTGCACTGTGGTATAAGAGAAACTATTTTTTTGGGGTACATCTGTATAAGTGTAGAATGGCAATAAGTAAACCACAAACCTTTACCCAAAGCAGTTTACAGGATCTGGCATATTCATACAGCTCGCAGCAGGAGCAATTCAGGGTGGGTTCCTCCATGCTAAAAACAATCAACCCTCTGGATAAAAGTCCATGTTTTTCTTCACTACACTACCTGCTGCCCTTAACCACTAAGCTAAATTTATTTTTTCTATACTCAGTTTGTACTAAGTGAATAATTTAAAATGCGGAATGCTTAATAGTAATGTATTTATCTTTTTTAAAAGGGAAGTAGAGGATTAAAGGGGGTGAAGGTATGTTAACGCACAATTAACTATGAATGCATGCATAAATAAGTGAAAGTTAATTACTGAAATAAAATCAAAGTTATATATTGCTTCTTTGGAGTGATTTGATTCTTTCTAGGGACTGCCGGGACCAAAAGGACCTGAAGGAATTCCTGGCCTCCCTGGTTTCATGGGACCCCCTGGAGAGAAGGTCATCCAAACAAAGCTTGTTCTTTATAGTTATTTTTCACCCATTTTTTTCTTATTCATTGACTTAAGATGTGTAAAGTTGGATACAAACTGGAATTTTTTTTAACTACTGTGTATTACAGCATTTTATTTTGTGTGCAAATGTTGTGTTACTATCTTTTATGCTTGATATTTCTTTGGATAATAAGGGGGATAAAGGGGACCGAGGATGGGTGGGTGTCTCTGGTGATGCTGGACCTCCAGGAACACGTGAGGTAAGACAAACTCCTCCAGTACAAAATTAACATTTAAAATCTCTTTCTGGGTGACATTTTCTATTAATCTATTGCCTTTGCTTTTACAGGGGCACAGAGGTCGGAACGGCTCTTATGTAAGCTTGAGCCGAGATCGTTCATGCAGTTTTCTGAATCATGAAGCACTGTTATGCACTACAATATTGTATTATTCAATTAACAGGGTGACAAAGGGCATAAAGGTGATCCCGGCACACGAGGTGAAAAGGCAAGTAAGCATTACATCCAGTAAAATTTGCTTCTGTAACTGTTTTATGTCATATGTGTAGTATACCTGCACTGTGGTCCAGGACAAACTACATTTTGTTCTCTCTTACAACTGTATGAGTACAGAATGACATTAGAGTGAACCTTGAACCTTGTAACACTTTTTGTTGTTTCTAGGGTTCTCCTGGCTTTCCTGGACCTCCAGGCCAGAAGGTAGGTGTTATATAACACAGCACTCCTCTTGTATTCATGATGCATATATTGTACTGTATTTCTCAACACATCTCTTTGATTGACACATGACAGGGTGACACAGGAGCAAAGGGAGACTCAGGGTCTCCAGGTCCAAGAGGAACAAGAGGCATTCCAGGAAAAAGAGGGAAAATGGTAAACAACTCATCGTACACCCACATACTGTGTCACCAACATGGCTTAAAAGTAAGAAGCAGTACAGAAAATATACAGAGAAAAATATCCGTGGTGAATAAAACAATTACTGGTTTCATTTCCTTTTCATAAGAGCTGGAAATATTGAAGAATTACAAAATATTTCAAAAGGAGATCTAAATCACTCAACAGCAGTTATGCACTTATGAAAAGTATAATAATTTAGCAGTGGCAAGTACAATTATGCACTGTAGTCCAAAATATTCTAAAATTTATGTATCATAAATTGCTGAATACATATTATATTATTATAAATATGTATTCAGCAATCTACACACTGAATGTGACCCTCTGCCCCAAGGCGGAAGTGGACGTGTCGGCAGTAGTACTGGGCGTCCGTCACATTGTACGTGTAATAACAATAAAATACAGGTTGATATAATATATTGTCGAAGAACTATTTCTAGATACCTCGATCTAGAAGCAAAGTTAAATTTTTTTTTATATGCTATTAGGGGAAACAAGTTCTCTCAATCCCCTAAATTCAGGGCAACTGAAGATAAGTTTTAAATATCAAATGTCTACTTTGTCTAAAACTTTCAAAAGAAGCATATCAACAACATCAGTAGTGCTTTCAAACGTTTAACAATAAATTAAAGCGTTCAAATGAAAAACTTACATGATGCTTTTTTGACAATGCAAGGATCTTCTGGAAAGTTTCACCTGCGATTTTTGTTCAGCGTTTCCCGGATATTAGTCTGCGCCGCCAACCAACAACTTCCAGCTTCCATGTTCCGCTACTGAAAGTTTCCTTCCTGCTTTTCAAGCTGCACTTCTTACAGTGTATAGGAAAAATCCGGTTATTTTATCATTTCGTCAGTCTTTTTCATGCTGAGTTCAGTGAATGAACTTCAATTCTCCCAAAACACCTGTATGTCGAATCGTTTCGAAATTTTTCATCCATTAATCTTCTTTAGATAATGTCACTTTATTCATTTTTACCTGTTACATGGTTATTTTTTCACGTTATCCTTACCCAGAAGTAATTTACATTTTTAACACATTAAAATATGCATAAAGCTTTATACGTATATGTGTATTTAGTAGTTATTTCATTAACAGGCACAGCACCAGTGCATTATTTACTAACATTTGTATCTTCATCACAAGTCTTTGTTTATGACTGAAAGGGTCGTAGTTCCAACTTTAATATTTTTGGGTAAATAATGTATCTTTTGTGTGTTATTTTTGTTCACTGAACCAAAATCTTCAATGAAGGGAGCAAAAGGAGACAGTGGTCTCTCTGGATCTCAGGGGCACACAGGAACCCAGGGTCAGCAGGGTCCCACGGGAGAACCCGGACTTCCTGGAAAAGGTTCTGTCCCGTGACTCGTTCATTCTTTGGCTATAAAAAACAAAGTTATTGAAGCTCACAGATCATTTTTTTGTGTTTCCTCTTATGATCAGATTCTTTTAAAGTAGATCTGAAATGTGCAATTGCTGTGCTAAAGTGGGGAAATGGTGAGAAGAGATGCTGTGGCTGTAAACCACCTTTCCTCTTTACACAATGGTGCTTCTAGACCACTGTAACATCTGCATGATCAGATTTACTTTAATGAACAGCTGTGTGTTTAAAGGTCTTTCTGTACTTGCAGTGTATGTTTTGCCAGGACCAAAAGGAGAAAAGGGACTGGTGGGGCTTTCTGGGAAATGCAACTGCAGCTGGGCAGATTCATTCAAACCCACTGCTAAACCAAATTATGATGAGGTTCCATCTGTGAGTATCACACAAGCCTTTTGCCATCAGATTAGTCACTGTTACTTTCACAGGAAAACACTCTAGGATTTATTCAGTCAGCAGCACAGAAGTCTGAACAGAGATGGGGAAAATTGGATCGATGCAATGTTAAAACAGTTGTTTGCCTGTGTGTAAATAGATTTATATTGTGAATAATGAGGCCGAGATGTCTGACCTGGAGTTTGAGAACGTCATGGTTCTGAGACGGGACACACGGACTCTGTACATCTACACCGGCTCTATATGGACTGCTGTGAGGGTAAGCAACAGCTGGCTCCTGTGATCACTCTTCATGTCAGTTATAACTTTACCTTTTACTCTCTTTCACACACACAGTTCTTTCCACACCTTTCTTCCAACTGCTGCATCCCCCACCATCTGCTCATTGATTCTTTTAACCCACAGGTCTCTCCATCTTCTTAGGGGAACCCAGACATCTTCTGTGCTCCAACCATTCAAAAACACCCACACATACAACACCTGAAAGTTTTATTTCACACATCACAGCAAGGATATCAAACTCAGTTCCACAATGGACCTTTATATGCTGAGCTTGGCTCCAACCATTTTTAAGAACTTTTCCCCCTAAAAAATGCTTGATTCATCTACCATGCATGACAATGGTGTCTGGACAGTAAAGTCTGCTACATTTCTTCCAGAATAACATGGACAGTGATGTGACAATGAGCAAAAATAATCTTTATATATACAAATTTTTCTTTTTATAAAAAATGGTTTTGGTTACTCATAGTATGACCATCTTTGTATGTGCAAAATCTAAAGAAATGTCTCCGTGTATCTAAAGAAAACTTACGTGTGACAATAGATGCTTAATCACACTATGCTTGTTCATTTGATCTTCGGTCAATCTGGACCAGCAGCCAAAATAAAGCATGCTTTTATTCTACTTTTTGCCTTGTGTATAATATATTTCTTTGCAACTAACAAACATTTGCTTTTAATACAGTAACAAGACCTCTTGGATGTGCTGTTAAGGCAAATATAATTTTATATGGTGGCTGTGAGTCCGCAATGTGATCACAACATTTAAATGCACAACATGCCTGTTACATGACAATACATTTAAGCACTGGAGCATTCGAATCATGGCAAAAAGAACAAACAATCGTGTTCACATTGGTCCTTGGCACGATTTCCACACGTGCTAAAGTGTGACCCATCATACTGCCAGGGCAATCAATAGGGTCCTACAAATTTTGGGCAAAAATACTTCAGCTAATGAAACAACACCTCTGCAAAACCCTCTGCTGGATTCTGTCACACTGATAAATAACAAAAATACCTGGAAGAATACAAATATTTAAATTTTTCTTTTTAAAACATGACTGCTAAAGTGCAAAGAAATCCTTCATCAGGAAATAATATACACTTCCTGGGACACAATGGCTCTCTGCAGACAGAGGACACACTGCACTGCCCGCCTGTAATGCTATGGCAGGGTGGCGGAGGGGTGCGTTTGGGACGATGACCGTGAGCTCAAACGTGTCTCTTCTGGGATGGTGTCTTTAGGACCCCCGTTGAGATTTACTTTGGAGAATGGACCCGCCCCTGTGTGAAAAAGTAAAACATCAGTTTAAAATTTAACAGCCCCAATCAGCCCTACACCGCCAAACCCACAGGCAGTGACATCAGTGCATCACACCAGTACTGAAAACGTCATCAGACCCCTTCTGCATGAATGGTGATGTGGTGTTGTTTGTCAAACCCTAAACAGCACCAGAGAAGAGCAAATGCACAACGTACTCTCACTTTCACTGGGAGATGCGTAGCCATCGCTGTGCCACTCTGTTTCTGAGGAGGTCCGGCCTCTGCGCTGTGACAGTCTCTGCAGGGAAGGCAGGGCCTCACTGGACAAGTGGCTGCTTCTGTGGGAAACGTATTCAGACAGTCTTCCTATCAGCAACCACTAAACAACCAATAAACAACCACAGTGGGATTCCCCCTAAATACCTCTTCTCCATGGCCATTTACTACATTTACACTGATTCAATTATCTCATTCTTCTCCAAAGACTCAGTGTTAAGCTGCTTATACTCATTTATACAGTACGAAAAATTTTTGCTGCATCACTTCAGAGTACTTCAATCAAGGGCACTACAGCAGGAGGTAGGATTAAAACCTGGTGCTTTAAATACAAGGCAGTAGTTCTAACCACTACACCACCATTTATTAAACCATGGACCAAATAATTGCAAATGATTATCTATTTTTAAATTTATTAAATGCATCAGCTATGCTACAAGAGTAATAGAGCCTATAAAAGCATTTAATACTGGCAACGGGACTGTTCAAGCCTCAAAAATAGATGCAAAATGAGGTGGTTCCCACCATACCTGTCAAAACTATAGGTGCCTGGATGGCTGATGGAGCGTTTCATCTAAAAACAATAAAGACAAGTAACAATCAGTAATGGTAAAAAGGGTATGTGTACAGAAAGACACTGAGAAAAGTCAGGATGTGGACATTTTATGAAGCGTGTCCTTCACCCGGACCATCTGTACGGGAGACGGAGAGAGAGATGACATGACTGTTTCTGGAGGGTTCAGCTGGAACATTTCTGTTTTGAACTTGGCATTTGCAATCTTCATACATTCCTCTAATGTCTTGATGAAAGTGTTGCACGTGGCGCTTAGTAAAGACGAGGCATCGTTCATGTTCTGAAATGATAAAAACAGAGGAAGAGTGATTTTAAATGATGGTGTGTAAAAGTTCATTGTTCACCATAAAGTAAAGAACTACCAGAGATGACAAGATACAAACACAAAAAAACACTGTAGGGGGCTTCAGTTGGTTTATCTATAACTGCCAGACATTCAACGAATGCCCCAGCGTAATCGCAGATCACTAACACTATTAATCAGCAGGGGGGCAGTGCTCATCACCAATTTCCAGCCCTGCTCCTGCTGTACTGTCCTTTATCAAAGTATTTACAGTGAATTGATATAGTAAAAATTACCCTGCTGAAATTCAATTCTATTCAAATCATTTTTCCTCTTCTCACCATGGTGACCCAGAGTGCTGAATGAATGAATGAATGAATGAATGAAAAAATAAATGCAAGCACCTCGGTGCTGGCGGAAGGACAGCTGCCCTCTTGCTGAACACTGTCCTGTATGGTGTGAACCTGCTGCATGAGGAGGTCACAGTACAGCCGCAGCTCAGACATCTTCGTTTTCAGAGACTCTGTGGTTTCTGTAATGTCTAAGGAAAGAAAAGGGCTCCTTGTTATGTCTCCCAAAAACAAAGACATTTCACAAATCTGGGATTAAACTAAGAATCATTTATCAGAGGCCAACAGTTCCTGTTGCTCAACCACAGCATGACGTAATCCCTGCAGAGGCATTCAGATAATACCACTGGAAATGGTAATACTTCCCCCGACTAATTTCACATGATGAGAGGTCGATGGAAACAAACTGCAGGACAGCACAAGCTACACACTACAGTACAAACGGGCTGCAGGACTGTCGCTCACTGGTACTTCTTTTTGATCTGTTACTGGATGGGTCACATGATGAGATCAGTGATGCACTTCACCATCAGTACCTTTCTCTTTCTTTGTTCTGTTGTCTATCAAGCAGGCTTTGGAGCTGCCCAGTGCAACAAGCCACGTCTGCCTTTCTGCAGCGTTCACAGCTTTCACATAAAAATGCTGTTCTCCAGGGATGATGAGCTCCAACCTCGCACTGTCAGTTGGGTGGACTGGTATACACAGGAAACAAACATACATCACATATGGGGAAAAATACAGGCCTCCAGCTACCAACCAACAGAACACAGACTTTGCACTGGTAACACTGTGTAAATCCTATCCTAATAAGTTCATTAAAGAGTCACCACACACACTACTTGTTTCTCTAGTCTCATATTACAAACATATGCTCATACACATAATTGTAAATAACTTTCATCTTTGTATAGTATTTATTGCATTTTCTTCAAACTTCAGCAGTACTTTATAGGTGTTTCATACTTTCATAATCCTCAAAACCAACTTCCTCAAAAATCATTTTCACATCTGACTGTGGGATAAGTGTTGAACTATGATTGCACTTTCATTAAACTGTCTTTTTTGTGCAATTTTTATTTAAACAATTTTCTACAACTGAAAATTTAAGAATGTTTGAAAAATAAAACATTATCAACATTTCAGCATTGTCTTGAGTCATTGCTTTTGTAATAATGTCTAAAGATAACAAACATAAAATCAAAAAACAAAATTAAATTAAAAAAATTACAAACAATGTAATTAAACATATGGGGTGGGGTCCTAAGCAACCCTCCCATTTCAGGGTTTAATGTTCTTCTGTAAAAAGTGTCATAATGACCACTGTCCACTTCAGATTCCATGTATGTGCAAATGTATATGGCTAGTAAAGTGTTATCTTAAAAAAATTTCCAAACTCTCAAATACAAGCTAACACTGTACCATTGTGCAACGACTCTTCAGTCAAACAGAAAGTGAAGGCTTACCTTTAATCTCGCACACGGACATTTTTATGCTGCCCTTGCTGCCTTTACACACATCGTCCTGCGAGTCGTAATAGGAGAGAATGCCGTTGTCCAACACAAACCAGCGTGGCTGCCATCCTGCAAGGGGGTTGCATTTGAAGAAGACTGAGCAACCAGTTTCTACAGTTTCATACACCTCTCCTGCTTCACCATCTGCAGAGTGCACATCTACTGACCCAAGACTGCTCATACACTGCTGAACACTGCAGTACTGACATTATTTTATTCAATTTAATTTATTTTTACAGCACACATCTTCTCACACAGTGACTCACAGTGCTGAACAAGATTAAAAAAAAACAGAACAGACATAACAAATATAAAGTAAACCTACATGCAAGAGATTAGCAATACATTTAGTAACAATTGGAACTATACTTGGTAAAAGTGTAACAAAGTGAATCTGCCAGGAAGTAAGGAGAGGAAAACAAAAATAATCCCCATCCAAAAAGGCGAGAGAGATATAATAAACCTCAGGTCCAAGTACCAGCAGCTGTCCATCCCTCCTGGGAAATCTACATATAGAAAGAGTGCCAGTAGTTGCAGCTAAGAAAGGCTACACTGCTGTGACCAACATTGTATAAGACAGTAAAAGTGGAAAAAATTGATTTTGAGATGCAGGTGTGCTGCTTACATCTATCATAGCATGGGGTCTCCAGCTCCTGGAAGCATGGAGTGCTGGTCTCACAGCTTTTACCACCAGCAAACTCCTGATCTTCCAAAATCATTTCTTTCATGTTTCAAAAATTTGTTATGATGTACAAAGTAATAAGGCATCACAGGTATTCAGAAAAGATGCCAATATAGTCTTAATACAGCAGTAAACAGAGTAATGAGTGAATCTAAACATCGTCATCTACAGGTGATCATTTATACAAAATCATCTCAAACCATCCAGAGAAGACCAACCACAGAAGACCGTATAGTCTAGAGAAGATCTAAAAATTACGCACAGATTACTTAGCGGACAACATCTAGACATGATCTACAGGAGAGCATGAAAATTCCTGAGACGATCAACCCCAGTAGATAATCTACAAGAAAACATTGAGATCAGGTCAGCCAGAGCAGATTATCTACATAGTATCCTCTGGAGGTGATGCCCGTTAGGATGAAGTGCAGCTCCAGGCTCTGAAGTACTGGAGATCTATGCAAACGCAGGGTATCAGCTATATTCCTGGTCTTGGAGGCAGCACATGAATATTTACCAGTGATGTAGTTCGTCCATTTATACAGAATTCCCTCCATGGTTGTATTTAGAAAGGAAGTCGAGCTTCGGCTCTGCAGCCCACGGTGGTGTCCTGATCTCTAGCTACTCGACTAACATCAATGACACTTCTCTCTGCACACCAGCGGGCCTATAAGTCCAGAACTCGAAAGAGCGATGCCACGGAACGCTACAGAGGTGTTGGAAGCAGTGTTATCGCTCATTTCTTTGCGTATTTATGAAATGACATCTTGAACGAACAGAGATAATAAAAAAAAAAACCTACGGAACCCGGCTTCCACACTCTGACCCTGATAGCACATCACTTCCTGTTGCACATAATAACTCAATCACAAGCCGGTGTCGCTTGATGGACGTGCTCTGGTCAAATCAGTGCGAGGGAGGCGGGATCGGACTATTTAAAGAGACGAGCTTTGTATTTTCTGTTTTCTGTAAACTTCTGAAAATCATTTTAATTAACTTCTTGAACTAATCAAAGAGACAAATCGGAAGTAGAGAAAACATGATCGACGTGACGTAGTCAAATAAGTAAGAAGAAGGCGGGACGTTGAAATTTAAAGTAATAGAATCTACGAGCGTTCTCCCTTTGTCACCAACTTTGTAAAAAACTCAAAAACGATTGACTTTTACGCAGCGTGTTAAAGTCCATCACCAAACATATAAACGTGGTGTTTGAAGTGAGTAATTCATACAGTTTTTACATTTCTTACATTTCAAAAGAATGGAAACGGTGGGCGGGGTCTATACGGGGGCGGAGAAAAGGGGGCAGAGCTGCGAATGGAGGGTGTAGGAGGAGCACGGGGCGGGCGGGGGTGGGGCCAGATTGGTGATGTCACTATGCCACGCGTACAATCTCGCGCTGCAGGAGAATGGAGATGCTTTTGGTGCTCGTGTTGCTGTCGCTGTCGCCGAGGAGCCTCGTGGGCGATTCCACGGCCATGCAGCACGCGGACGGATTGAAGGTGGAGGTCTTGTTCAGTCCAGAGCAGTGTTCCCGGAGGAGCAAGAGGGGCGACCTGGTGAACGCGCACTACGACGGCTACCTGTCGGACGGCTCGCAGTTTTACTGCAGGTGACAGTGACACTCAGCTGATGAAGCTGCTGTTCCCGCCGCTGCCGCCTCTAAGGCCTTGGACCGCGGGTTGAAATTCTGCTCATTCTGTGTGCAGCTCCGGTTTCCGCCCACAGTCCAAACACGTGTGTTTTAGGTGAACTGGTGATGCAGAAGTGTGTGTCATCTTTGATGGACTGGTGTCCCCTCCAGGCTGTACTCTGCCTCATGCCTTATGATTCTCGGATAGGCTGCAGACCACTGCGACCCCACAGTGGTCAAGCAGTTATTGACAGTATGTTTAACTGACTGACTGAAATAACTGAGTGTTTAGCCTTCTGTCTCTCTCACGCACAAAGCCGCTCGGACCGCAGTGGACACCCGCAGTGGTTCGTCCTCGGAGTAGGACAGGTGATCCGGGGGCTGGACGAGGGCATGAAGGACATGTGTCCCGGGGAGCGGCGCCGGATTACAGTGCCACCAGAGCTGGGCTTCGGAGCCCAAGGCAAAGGTAGGCAAAGGGGGCCGGGGGTGAGGCCTGCACTCTCAGCACCTTATAATTGTAGTGATAACAACAACCTTCATTTCCCCACACAGATGCATGCACTAACAGTGCGGTGCCGGTGGAAACGCTCCCAGCCCTGTTATGATGTTCCAGTGACTAACCTGCAGCACGTGAGCATGTGTGTTTCTAGAACACACCTATACACCTGCACTGTTCTCCTTTCTCTGTAGGTCTCGAGCTGCATGTATCCATTAGAAGCAAGCAGCAGCTTCTGCATTCTGTGTGTGTGTGTGTGTGTTTCAGTGCCTGCAAAACACGCATGGTGTGGGATCACGCAGCCTGTTTTAATTGGAAACGTGGTGTGTGAAGTAATACAGGAAACCTATTTATAAGGGACATGAAAATGTTGTTTACCCTCCACCTTGGCATGCTCCCTGATGGATCAGACAAGGTTCCGCCAAATGCCACACTCGTATTTGAGGTGGAGGTGTTCTCAGTGTCCAGAGGGCCGCGCAGCATGGAGGCCTTCAGGGAGATGGACCTGGATGCAGACCAGAGCCTGAGCAAGACCGAGGTAAAATATAAAATAACTGTGGATGGTCAGACAGCAGGGGGCGTATTGGTTAGGGCTGTTCTCTTGTGATCTGGCTCTAGGGGGAATCCCATCTCCTTGATGAAGGTACTCACTCTGAACTGTAACAATAAAAATTACCCTCCTGTATAAATGGGCAAATTGTACAGTTAATCTCCCCCCAAAATACATTTGGTCCAGAAAATTTAGCCATGTAAAATGTTGTCACCTCACTGCTAAGTTAATATTTTTCAGGTGGTCGTCCAGTTAACGGAACAGAAAATGGAAAGAAAATTACTTAATTTATTAGAGATGCATGCTGTAGTCCAATGATTACAAACAAAAGGTGCAGGTAAAAAATATGATATATACTAATAAAATCACAGTACTGTAATGACCTGCTTGGCCTGTGCTGTCAGGGGTGTTATGACAGCAGGGTTCGGAGGACCGGACTGCGAGAACGTGCTGTTTCTCCATGGCATCTTTAAACATCGGCACTCACGGAGCACAACAACACGCCGGCCCCAAAGCTCTTGAACACAGTGACCACAGAGGGGGTCATCAGTCCCCCATAATAGCCCCACAGCAGTTAGACACATCTATTTACAAACAAGCAGGAGCAATGCATTATGGGAGAGCAATGGCTCCCCTGCTGCTGCTACAATACTAATAATACTAATACCTAATTGTACGTGGTTTCCAGTAAATCCTCTTCACTCATCACCGTCAGAATATGTTGGTGACTGTAAAGGGAGCAGGAGGAAGGGAGCCGATCGCGTTATATCCAGGTTCGTCTTACCGCGGGTTTTACTGCTATAATGGTAATAATTACAGCTAGATTGTGCAGTCACACCAGGTAGAAAACGGTCAGCGGTCACACCGACATCACACCAACCTATCGATGTGTTTGGCTCCTGTCACCAGCTGCGGCAGTACCTGAAGCTGCAGTACGAGAAGAACGGCGGCCTCAAGGAGGAGTCCTTCTACGACAGCGTCATCAACGACGTTCTGCACAAGAGCGACCACAACGGTGACGGCATTATCTCCGCCAAGGAGTACAACGTGTACGAGCACGACGAACTCTAGCGACCGCTGTCGACTTCACACACTCCCCACACACTCTGCTTGTAATAACACTGTGTACTGATGCTCTGGAGCCACATCACTTCCCCAGGTTTGGACAAATAAATGCCACTAAAACACAATCCAATGTTTGTGTAACTTATTCAGCATTTTGTGAAGTGCTCCGCTGTTTGTTCTGCATAATTTGGTACTTGAAAGAAGTAGCTTTTTATATTTTAATTAATAAAGATAATATGCAATTTTATGTTTATTGGTGGGTTTTTTTATTCAAAACTTTTGACGATCATAATTACAGAAACACACTGGTTCCTCTTGTTAGAAAGATATAGACATTTTCAGTTTAAATAAAACAGTTAAAAATATTTATGAAAACGTATAAGACAGAATGCACCCCGTATTTACCCACCAAGCAAATTGGCAGTAAACAGCAGGATGGCTTTCATTCAACTCTCTTCCACACTGTCTGCCACTCGCTCTGTTCCTTAGTGTCAGTGAGCAAAAACAACAGGAGCTGCACATATTTTTGGGAAAAATCTACCAACAATCTGCTCGCTTTCTGGGCATTTTGTGTGGAGTTTGTAAAGCTGCTGAAACTTTTGCTATCATTTACAATACGTTTTACTCTCAGTGCAGCTCAGAAGTTAAACAAATATCTCAGAAACATGTTTGTATTTATTATGACTATCTCAGGTTTTTAAAAATAAAAGAACACATCTATTAACATTTTACGATTTGTGTAAAGGTGAGTTTGAAGGTGCAATCAGACGTCATGCTGGATATGTGCTCCGGGGTTGTAAGCTGAGAAACAGCTGCCCCCTGTTGTGTAAAAGGTGCATTAGTTCCTCCGCGTAGGAGCTGAATAAAAACTTGCAAAAACAATTGTTTTATAAGAACTCTAATATGGTCCCAGAACCAAGAACCAAGTGCAGATTGTGAATTATTGTATGAATTTACTGGGGGGAACAAATGTGACGCATGACCTGTGTTCCTGTAGGAATTAATAAAACCCTGTTTTTGTCTGTTCTTGGGGGTTTAATGCCTGGGATCATCTCAAGAACTGGTTTGTGTGTGTGTGTGTGCGTGTGTGTGTTTTCGTTCAGTTGACAGAACCGACTTTTCAACATGATGCCTGGTCATTTATTCATGAGTTGGATGAATTATTTGTAGTGTCACGTGGTGCTCTAAGGAGGCCATATGTTGCTTGTAATGGAATGAGCTGGATAACTGGTGTCTTGGTTACGCACGGCCCCTCCTGTATCTGGTTTGGCTCCGGTTGCTGTGGATCCAGCAGGCGGTGGCCATCACATCGCACTTTCTCCAAATGGGTCAAGCCCTCTCACCTCAGTGTTTTGTGCCACAGGTCAAAACAGGGCACAACATGCAGGTGGACGTGCCTGTGGCTGTGGGTGGAGCACTCGAGGCAGCCGTACACGGTCTCCCTGCGCTGGTGGCCCGTCCCACAGACGGCGCATGGCCCCCTGGGGATGTTGTGGTTGAGTAGGTTGACGCGGGCGTGCTGGCCTTCCCTCAGGTAACTTGTGGAGACGTCCGTCATGCTTGCCGCCTTCTCGTAGTAGTCGGCCACGACGTCGTCGTTGTACCAGTCCGAGTGTGTGAGCTCGTCGAAGGTCCGGTCATCTGGGCACCAAGGCGAACATTGCATATTCATAAAGAGTTTGGAAACGGTTTATAATGAGCTGAAGATGGCAGCAAAGAAAGAAGGTATCAGACCTGCTCTGAAGGGGTTTCCGTACACAATGCCAGAGAGGAACCTGCGCAACCTCCCAATGGACACACGGCTGATGAAGCCTCTCAGCTGCTCTCGTCTCGGCTCCTTCTCGAAGCCACCGGGAGACTCGGGCGCCACGCACAGGTCTCAGCGGGACACAACCAGGTACCAAGTGTCCTGTGAGTTTCTTTTGTGCGTCTGTGACATCAGTTCTCTTCGGCAGTTAATGTGGCAAATGTTCAGGTCACGTTTTTGGACTGCCTTGGCAGTCAAATGACAACATTTCTACAACTTCTGTCTCCAGTGAATCAAATGTGACCTGATTTTAGCGTGACTACCCAATAGGTGGCAGTAAAAACACACAGACGGAACAGAAGCACTGGACTACCTTCATCTCATTCATTTCCACAGTGTTTAAAGCTTGTTTGTGGTGTTCTGGAGTGTCACTGATCAGTAACAAGATGACAAAAGCTTCTCATGTTTGTGGGAAAAATCAGTCACCTACTTTTTTTTCAATCAATGATCAGCACAATAGGAAATTGTGGTGACAGCATATTTTTATTGCCTGCCTTTTTAAATTATTTTTAATTCCAGTGCAGTTTAAACTGAGTAAAAACATTGAAAAAAGATAAATTCTGTAAATCCTTATTATTATTATTATTATTATTATTATTATTATTATTATTATCTGCATTATCAACCTTGCACTGAAGATGTCTAAGTGGTTCAAGTGACTTGGCGTTATGAACAAAATAAGTTATGAACAGAGTGCTGGTCCCAGCTGTGTTTATCAGATGAGGAGCCAGTGTGGTCTGTGTAATACTGTACTGGGTCGATTACAAATAACTTATAGATCCATAAAAGTTTTTTGCATTGGATGGCTGTGGGGAGGTCAGGACGGAGAGATGGGAGTTAAAGAAGGCATTTTCTCACCAAGTCTTCCATCCAGTCGAACAAAAAGTTCAAACACGCTGAACGCTATCGTTGTGTGAGCCGGGATCACAATGGCCTTGTCACGACCTTTCGGGTTCCGGTCGTCGTCAATCTGAAACTGACACATGAGGGAAACGTACTGACTACCAATGACGTGCGGTGACATGTGTGTTTGTGTGCACAACTGCCACGGATACTTACCCTCATCGTCCTCCCTCGCATCCCAGCGTGCACGGTCAGAGAGCACTGGCGGGTCGTGCGGATGCTCTCCATGACAACGGCCAAGACGACACGCCCACTCTTCAGCGACTGGCGCACCAGGCAGTGATCCAGGTCCACTTTCCTGAGCAAATGCGGGCGCAGGGAGTGACAGGGTGTCAGCTGGATGGCCACCTGCTGAGTCCAGTGTGGTGAAGGTGGAGAAGAAACCCTTACCTTGCACTCAGCTCCCTGAGCAGGGTGGGAACCTCTACCTCATGCTTCGTCACAATGCCGAAGGAGGCCTTGACAGCGACTGAGTCGGAACCGGTGACGTTGAAGCCCACATCGCTGCTGAGGTGGTTCCCCAGGCGCCCGTTCAGGGAGACGTCTGACTTGTCCTCATAGTTGAGCAGCTGATAGGAAGAAACCCCTGTAGGGCACAGATCCTCTCCTCAATATACACGCAAAGTGCATGATACACAGCCGGGGGTGTAGTGGCTGGAAGGTCCCGGGTTCAAATCCCCTCTCCTTTATCATGGTAGTGACCCAGAAACTGATGCAGTAAAAAGTACCCTGCAGTATAAATGGGAAAATTACTGAGCATGTTTACCCCACAAGTCGCTTTGGGGAAAAGGAACACAATAATCTTAAAATGAAACAGTTGTAAGTTTCTTAAGAACCTCGTAAATTACTTTGAAAAAGAGCATCAAATTGTAGAAAATGTGCAAATGGTTACAAATGTTTCGGGCCACGAAACAGACAAAGATGTAAGGCAATTCGGCATATTCAGTCCTGTCCTGAGTGACACCACAGCGTGTTTCTTTACACTGAATTGTAGCAGAGCACCAGTGAGAGTAGTACCGTGGTAGAGATGGTACCTGCAGTAATCTCCTTCTCGCCCAGGAGGATGTCCTTCAGGGAGAACGGGGTGGATGCAAATTTGCTCTTTTTCCAGAAGCGCGGCCTCTTCTTGGTGATCAGGCTCAGGGGCTGGTAGCGGTCGGCCTCGCTCAGGCTCGGCACGGCGATCAGGTGCCCCGTGTCGCCCACCTGCTTCACAAAGTTCTTGGTGGCTGCAGCGAACATGCTGGGGACGCCTGGCCGCTGCTCGGCGATCGGCTGCTCTGGACTCCTGGCTGCCCCGAGGTCCACAGCTGATGAATAATAGAAAGAGCGTGTAACAGGATACGGGGCTGTAGGAGGCTGTGCCGCCACACCTGATTCCCCACCACATCTCTGTCTCTAACACGACAACGGAGTCTGTTTGCCACACTGGCTGCTGGAAATAAAAACCTGACTCACTTAAAAACTCCCCAGTGTTATTAACATGAGGTCGGCACATACTATCATTCATTTGTAAACTGCACAGCACAACATTTCCATATTTATCCAGCATATCTATGAAGGCCAGCAGGTGGTGTAGTAGTTAGACCTACCATCTTGCCCTCAAAGGACCCAGGTTCAAATCACACCTTTTGCTGTAGTGGCCTTGATCAGTGTACTTACCCTCAACTGACACAGTAAACTTTAACCTGGTGTATAAATCAGAACAATTAGCTTAACACTGTAAGTCAATGTGGAGAAGAGAATGAAATAAATGAATAGATGTAAATGCAGCTGATTTTTTAAAAATGGATCAGAACATCTCAAAACCTCATCCTTCCTTTCTGTCTGTCCTTTTAAAACTCTAGTTAAAATTTTGCAATAAATAAAAACGGTTGTGCATGCAATAAAATCTAATCCATAAAAATCTTAGCTTAATTTAGTTTTAAAAAATTGTTTAGAGAGCAGAACAGTTAGAGGAAACTCACCTGGAAACTCACCTGGCAGCTCCACTGCAGAAGATGGGAGGTTACCTGTCCTGTCCCTGTACACCTGCCGTACACCTAACCCCCCCAAGCCCCTGTTAAAATATTCTTTCAACATTGACTAATAGATACATGATAAATAACTACTTTTAGTAAATAACTAAAATTTGTGAATTCATACAGAAGGGAGAAGAGTGACTGGATAAAGTAACAGTGAGATACTGTTGTCAAATATACTGAGACACCCACATGTAGTAAATTTAAACTAGAAACCAAGCACTATAAATACAGACAAAAGAGACATTATTTAAAGTACATGCACTTTTCAGGCATGGTGACTCATGCAAGTTATTAAATCATGTTAATGTAACTGGGTCTAACCAGCAGACCTTTTCCCCAAATTTGAAGTGACGAGGCATTTGTCCCCTTAAAGATACCCTGCTGATACCACGGACCCTGTGGGATCAGGATGCTGACGTATCCCAGGATGCATAGGGCTGCGGGTGTCAGGGTCGAGAGGTCATGACCACCCTGTGCATCTAGAGGGAGTCCGAGGACCACGAGAGTCACAGTTCAAACATAATATACTGCATGTACTCAGTGTACTGTGCTCTGTACTCACTGTACTCATTTCCACTAGTTTGGTTTAGTATTTAAAATAAACCATATTGGGAAACATATAAACCTGCTTGTTATGTTTTTGGTACCAGTCTGACTTACTTGTTGTATAGACAAAAAAGTTGTTTGATTACATTTTGTGTATTTCATGTTGTTTTTCATTTACTCAAACGTTTTTTAACTGATGAACTGATTTATATACCTAAATATATTAAATATATTTAACCTTATATACATGTTATATACTTCATTTATGGATGATTATCAAATTTAGCTGCGTGTGGAATCTGTTCTGACGAGAAATATAAATCATTAATTGTTTTCACCCACTTTTTTGTTTTTTTTCAATTGTTTTGAAACCATTTATCGTTTTTCCTGCCATTCATCAGGAGTTCATTGGTATGAAACCGAGATCTGTTTCCTTCAGAGCCCAGGTGAGCTGCTGTAGTGAAGAACACCAGTGGCCAGGGCTGCAGCAGGGAATTCTGGCTCCCCCGAAAGCATATGTCTGTCCCGCCCCCTTTGACAAAATAATTTGGAAATTTTGAGGGTCATGTGTAGGTGTGGCTCCTATACCTGTCACCACCATCCACCTGAATAGCGGCACACAGGGTGGCAACGCAGCAGGGGTTGTGGGCCAGGACACGGAACCAGAGGAAGTGCAAGGGTCATCTGTTTATGCAGGGTTTCCACGACAACACTGAGCCCTCATCCAGGAATGTCCTGGGGACAAAGAGGGAAAGTGATGATGGGACAACACAGAGAGATAGAAGACCTGGTGGTGCTCAGCGCTGACTCCTTGGTGAAGAAAATAAACAGAATGAAGACACACCTAGAGCTGAAATACAGCAAAAGACCCCCTGTGAGTGGTGCTCGCCCTTTGACTCTCCTGCATCTTTTTTTAAACATTTGTAATAATTTCATAGGCTTTAATTTGTTCACAAACCCTGGTGTAAATCCAGACAAGGCTCTTTGTTTTGTGTGTCATGGTAATAACAAATAATATGTTTACTTTTAAGTTTTGCTATTTGTTTTGTTTGTTTGTTTTGTTTTGGATTTGTTTAAATCCAGAGTATAAAACTGAGAAGTGTGAAGAGGATTCCTTCAGTTGCCGCCTTATACCACATGAGGAGTTTGTCACAGATGGACAGTGCCGTCTGGGGGGGGGGGGGGGGG